>CM051384.1:12501583-12601583 GCA_028015245.1 Cardamine occulta
CACATTTGTTCTATATAGAATATTAGTTTTGTTGTGACCTTTTGTTGAGGATTCAATGGACCCTCCATATTTGCATGTGACTGAGTGTGGAATGGGACGAGAGAATGGCGGTCTTTGATATGGACTTCTGCTTGTTATTTCAAATTTATCTTAAAATTTTACATTATTTCTATAATTAATCTCTTTATCAATTTTCTTTCTTGCTATTAAAATAAGTAGTAATTAACGACAAAAAGTAGTAATTGTATTTATAGTTCTAAATCAAAATTATATATATATATTAAATAAATAGTAATTAATCTATACTTGATTATGAAGCGGTTAGCTGATGTTTATTAAATCTAATACTTGTATACAAATCTTGGTTCACATATTTTAATTTTTACTGTTATTCATATCAGAAGTTAAATGTTTTATACGAATTTTTGGTTATTCAAAAGTATATATATATATATATATATATTTAAATTGTATCATAATTAAGAAATGAATTCCAATGAATTTTTATAAATAATTATAGAAAAAATTAAGGTATAACAAAATGATTTTAGAATCCACACATATAAATTCTATTAATATTAGAATAGTTTTGATTTTGAGACTATAAAACATATAGAATTGAATTTAAATCATTGATCCAATAAAATTTTGGTAAAACGAAATGGTTAAGTTTTGTATGCTAACATATCCCATTTTCTTCATATGGAAAGTCACTAGAATTAAATGCGCAAAACGAGATATGTTCGGATAAAAATTTCTTATTTCAGTATAGAAAGAAGACAAATGTATTGTTCGGGAAATATTACATATATATTCGAGTGATTATTTACAGTTTTATGTCAATAGATTAATTTTGGTGTATAGTTTACAGCTGACTGAAGAAAAAAGACATGAATCACAATCAACCCATTTCATCACCCATGTTAATGTATTTCGTAGTGGGTCCCAGATCACGCGTTTAGGTCGTAGGTCCCACTTATTTTTTCATTATACTTGTCTGATTTTCCCATAACTTTGCATGTAGTCCCAAAACACGAAAGTTTATATGTTCGATTTTCTCTTTTGTTCTCCAAGTCAACATAACCCCAATTAAGATAAGTTAATGATATGACTCACCAAACATATGATGACCCTCTATTCTATAGAAACAAACATTTCAGACATTATGTAATTGTTAATTCAAATTCATTAAACTTTTGAAATAAGAGTTCATTTTGTAATCAAGGCATCAAGCTATATTTGGACTAGTAGTTTATGCTTGAGGTATAGAATCTTCTGTGGGTCTAGAATAGGAATTGATCGCATGCAAATGGAAATATCACGTATTTATGCATGAAATCTATTAACTATGATCTATTTATTTAAATGAACATTATTTGATCCTTTTTATTTATTCATGCCACGCATTTGGAGATAGATATTGAATACTCTTCTAGTTCTAGTTGAGGATAAAAGATATTGAATACTCTTTCTCTTTCAGAAGTATGGCACTAGAAGAATAATCACACGTGCCAAAACAGTAACAAAGAAACAAAATCAGCAATGCAACTTAAAATAAAACAGTCTTTGTTAGAGCTTATCATTTCCACATGCTTTGTTTCATTATTTGATTGACCAATACAACTATACCACAAGTCAAAGAATCAGTTAACTATCTAAAAAAAATTATAGGCGAAATTATTTATTGTCTAATTAAATAGTTGCATCAATGTTAATGATATGAATTATTACTTCAAAGGTAAATATATTTAAATATCTACGAATTTGTTAGAAATCTTACATCAAAAAATAATAAATAAATATTATAATCAAGTCATTATTTACGTCGGAGACAACGTTTTTCTTCCGTCCATCTCTTTTAAAAAACTTGTGCTTAGGAACAATCATCTCAACCACATTCACTTCTCAGAAAACTCCAATCCCGTTTTGGATATTCTTTCATTGTTCATTGAATCTATTCTAACCTCGTCAATATCAAATTAATCCCAGAATCACTCTTTATTTTTTCTTGTAAATTTCGGATAATGTCTCTTGTAATTGTTTGGAAGGCTATTCAAATATACCCTCTCACATTTTTTATACTTGAAAACAGCGTAAACTTATGATAATATAATTAAAAATAAACAGTATTATATGTAATTTTTCATATACATTTTTGTAGATAGAATATGAACACAAACTATATATTTTGAGAGTGTTTTGCAATTTTCCCATCATGCAACTTACATCAACGCTATCGAGAGATAAATTACTTCTTTTTCTTTCTGGTTTTTATGGACATGGTTGCAAATATATACCGACGAAAAAACGTAAGCTGATTAATTATTAGGGTTTAAATGATTAACAACTACTCTATTAGTCTAATTAAGGCTAAAATGATTAATTATTAATACAAAGTTAAGGGACTTCTCTAGTTGTTTTTCTTGTAGTCATAATTGCGGTCTAAGATTCTTCAATCAATTTGTTTAATATTTCTGGATTGACCCAATAATATTTGGCACTTGTCATTATGATGTATCCATTCTAACTGCACACTCTTTTGCCCAACATGTTCTTCAATCACCTATTAATCCAATTATTACTTACTCTAAAAGGATATATTGTCTGAACTGGAATATTAGTTTAAAATGTGCGTGTGACTAATTTACTGAAACTTTCTTTTTTATTTGATGAAACTTTATAGAACAAAAGATATATTGACAAAAAAAAAACATCCATATACATATGAGAACCCACAGATGAAGTGCTTAGAATGTGATATTACCTATACAAGTATATGATATAATAACATAAAAATCATCTTCTCCAAAACAAAAATATAAAAATCCAAAGATCGTATATTACGTTATTATAAAATAAAAACACGAAATATTATTATTCCTTTTCCAAGCTTTTAGTGATGGTCAGAATAACCACATTTTTTTTAATTACTAAACATACGTTTTAAATGACTCGTAGGTACTGTATACTCAAAAATCATGGGTATGATATTCAATAATAGCCTTAAAATAAATCAACAAAAAGGGAATAAAATAAATGATAGGTGAAGATGTTTTGAGTGTTTGATTGAGTCATTATCGAAAGGCTCACATGGGTGAAGAATGGTGATGAAAGAGTCCCGCTAGTTATCAAAACTATTTGTTTTCCAATTATTATTGTTATTATTAATTAGTTGGGGAAAAATCTATAGAAATTTGGCAGTATCTATGATATAGAGACATGTTGTGATGATCAAACCCATGTGAAAATGGATTCAGTGGGTCGTTTGAAGTTTCACCGCAGCCAAAATCTCTTTGGATCCAACTTGTTCACAATTGGAAAATAAAGGAAAGTAATATATGTATATATATCTGCTATGAGGAGGACAGTTAATAAATATATATATATATATATATATATATAATTGTATATGCTATAAGGAGGACAGTTAATAAAAATCATAGCTATTAATTTTAGCTAAGATAATTACGCCATATAGATAAATGTGTGTATATAATAGACCTATTTTTGTTCAAGTATAACATATGTATCAGAACTATTTTTTTTTTTTTAAAGGTCATAGTAATTAGCACTAGAAAAATAATTTTTATATATGAAACAAATATATATAAAGTAGTTATGATAAATTTGATTCTGTTTAATTTTGTAGATAAAATTACGATGGTACTTTCCAAGAAAAAGAAAAATAATATTATCCGACACTTTATCATGTAGTTTCTAAGCTTTCAATTTTACTATAGTTATGTGACAGTATTAGATAATCCATTTGCCCATGTCGCGGCAACTAACGAATACAACAAATGAAGTAAATTTAAGAATAAACATATAGCTCTCTCTCTCATCAAACAAAATCCATGAGATTTTTAGTAGTATTGGTAATGGTATGGGTCCCATTTCAGACCAAATTGGCCACTTGCGAGTTAGAGTATCATTATTGCAAAATTTTTTAGTAATTTGTTTATTATTATTTTATTTTGATCGAAAAAAAAAAGTTTTTAAAATTAAGAAACTGTATCTAAAATCTCTTAAATAAAAACCTCTCTTTTCTTGCAATAATAATGCTCTTAATTGCCAAAACAAATTTAACACACAAAAATAAAATAAAATAAAAACACATCTCTTCTCTTCTCTTCACTCTTTCCTACAGTACTTATAGCCAACCTTCACTCTTCCAAAAACTCTCCCTTCACTCTCAATCATTCTTCTCATCAACATTTCTTCTTTCAAAACATTTCCACACTAAACTCACCTGAAACCGTAATTCCCATCTTCCACAAAACTCTAATGGCACGACCTCAACAACGGTTCCGAGGCGTTAGACAAAGGCATTGGGGTTCTTGGGTCTCCGAAATTCGTCATCCTCTCTTGTAAAACTCTCTTCCCCTCATTCTCTATGAAATTACCAAACTACCCTCGTTCTTTTCTTTTTTTTTTCCCTTTAGTGGCTAATTTGTGTGTTTCTTGATTTTTTTTTTAGGAAAACAAGAATCTGGCTAGGGACGTTTGAGACGGCGGAGGATGCGGCAAGAGCCTACGACGAGGCGGCGAGGCTAATGTGTGGCCCGAGAGCTCGTACTAATTTCCCATACAGCCCTAACGCTATTCCTACTTCCTCTTCCAAGCTTCTCTCCGCAACACTCACTGCTAAACTCCATAAATGCTACATGGCTTCTCTTCAGATGACTAAACAAACGCAGACACAAACGCAAACGCAGAATTCTAGTTTTCTTCCGTTTCAGAAACCGGTGGACGACACTGACGGCGTCATTAATGTGACGGGAGATGGAAGCCAGTTTAACAGAGGAGGAGTAACGGAGAAGACGGAGATCAAGTGGGAAGAAGGAAACGAGAATATGCAACAGAGTTTTAGGCCATTGGAGGAAGATCATATAGAGCAAATGATCGAGGAGCTGCTTCACTATGGTTCCATTGAGCTTTGCTCTGTTTTACCAACGCAGACGCTGTGAGAAACGGTCATGTCGTTTTAGGCGTTGTTCTTTTTTAATTTAATTTTCTTTTTTCAACAAAACGGCGTCGTTGAGTAGTAGTGAGAGAAGGATAAGAAAAAGGCTAATTTCAAGACATTTTGATCTGGATTGGCCTCTCTTTGAAACATTGATTCCTAGTTTCTACAAAGAGCAATCGATCATATGCTATGTAATGTATAGTATTTTTATGATATAAAAAAAATGTTATCAATTTCTTTGTCTCTTTGCATCGTTTTTTATTGATTTTCTCCTTGTTCAAAAATCAAAACTTAGAATTATACATGTGTGAATAAGTGGGGGTTTAATGTAGTGAAAAGATACAACATTGGAAAGAAAGATATCTAAAGGAGATAGAGATGAGAGTTTCGAAGGGGGTTTGAAAATTTTCGAGTTAGCTTTTGGTTTTTGTTTTCATGCATGTTCTCATTTTTCAACTGTGGGCCTTCATTTTCTTTCCTTTTTAAAATATATTTCTTCCTATCTTTTTTTATATATTTTCCATCTTAATTTGGGATTGCTGCTAAGTAGAAAAAGAGTGTCCCCAGCTGTGTGCCTAAGACGACCATAAAAATCTAACTTTTAAATTAGAGGGATTTGTGTTTTCCATCACTTAAAATTAAAATAGAAAAAAGTTAATTCTTAGCTACGTGAAATTAAAATAATAACATGTTTGACTGCATATATGATAATGTATGCTGTTATGCACAAACAAAAAGAAATTATGTTGTAAACCATACTTCTGTTAACGGTTAATTAGACAATTTCATCTGACCTTCTCGAACCTATTGTTTTGGATTAAATCAAAAGGAGTATAAAAACCATATACAATAAAAATCAAAACCCAAATACATAAACATTACCCAACTTGAAACAGACCTAAAATTTTTAATTTATAGCTAGAGAAACAAAGAAGATTAGAGGAATCCGGTTTCTCCAGTACGATATTAAATTTTGGCATAATTTATGGGCATAAATGGTTACAGATTATATCCAGTAGTTTATTTTGGTTTGAAACATTTTATAGTATGAAAATAATTAAAGACTGTTTTCCGTAGTGTTTACGGATGCTTGCAAATCAATATCAATCAAGTTGTGAAACGACTTTAACCAAACTACACTATTTATTTTTAAACAACTTCAACGAAAACACTATTAACCTCGTTATCAAAGACTCGACTATCATAATACGATAACTGTTCCAACCCGACCACATAGACGCGTTATCAGTTGTTGTTAGCAACAAGCCAAAACAAAACAAGTAAATGGAAACTATTAATTAACATTAAAACCAAAAAAAAGTAAATGGAAATTCAATATGGTTAATTAAGCTCGTTACGATGTAACCAGTACACATGCAATGCTTCTAAACTACTGCACATCAATGATTTGACGTTAGGAATTATTTGGACCAAATATTTCTTGTCCCTTTATTTGCATGCTATAGATGATCTTTTTCGAAATAATATATATTTAATAATTATCAAATTACACAAATAATGCGTAGTATCATGTATATATATGATAATTAAGGTTAATTTTCTCATAATCAAAAACTGTTTTCTGTTAAATATTTAACCGGGTTTCTTAATTAGTTAGATATCGATCTTGTTGAATGTATCTATCTTCGTAATACTTTAACCGTAACATAAATTAATAAATACTACAATTTGAAGCCAAAATCAATTTCTAGAGTTTGTTTAATTTTTCTCTTTTTAAGACGTTCTAAACTATTTTTACTCTGAGTTCTGTACACGTAGGAATGCATGCGATCACAGTGTATTTGGTAACAACAGGAAATCGACTACATGACTATGTAATATCATAATATGTATACTCACTGAGAACCTGAAATCTATTAACATCAAATAAAACAAAAGAAGTAAATAACCAGTTATATATATGGGACATTCTAAATTTGTACAACACACTACAAAATCATAGCAAAAATCTTCAAAAGAAGACTTTAAAGCTTTTTACCGAAACTCATTTCTCCTCATCAATTCGCCTTTGTACCAAACAGAGTTATTACAGACAATATACTAATTATTCATGAGGTCCTCCAATACCTACGCACTTCCGGAGCTAAGGTTCGCTGCTCTATGGCCGTCAAAACGGACATGAGCAAAGCCTATAATAGGATTGAGTGGCTATTCTTTGAAGCCGTACTTAGAAGATTTGGCTTCCATGAAAAATGGATTAAGTGGACTATGGAGTGTGTGACTATGGTAACCTATTCATTTCTTGCTAATGGAGCGTCTCATGGGAAAGTGGTGCCAACCCGAGGACTTTGGCAAGGTGATCCTTTGTCTTTGTACCATTTTATAATGTGTACAGAAGTTTTATTGGGTTTGTCTAACAAAGAACTAGCGCAAGCAACACTCCCGAGGATCAAGGTAACTAGGCAAAGCCCCACCGTTAATCACCTACTCTTTAGTAGAACTAGTGAAACAAGTTGTGCGGCACTTGCTCGAGTCATAAAGAGATACGAAGAAGCCTCCAGTCAATGCATCAATACCGCAAAGTCATCTATTACCTTCTCATCAAAAACACCAACGGAGGTTAAAGATCGAGTAAAGTGGACGCTTGACATCACGAAGGAGGAAGGAGTGGGAAAGTACCTTGGATTACCGAAAAACTTTGGGAAGTGAAAGAAAGATATCTTCACTAGAATAGTTGATAAGATTAGGCAACGAACTATTCTGTGGACTAATAGGTTCCTATTCGGGGCTGGCAAACAAGTCATCTTAAAGGCTTTCTTAGCCGCCATGCCCACCTATTCCATGTCATGTTTTAAACTCCCAAATTCTCTTTACAAGAGGATTCAATTGGCATTAACAAGGTTTTGGTGGGACGACAACCCGGAAAAGAGAAAAATCTCTTAGGTGGCATGGGACAAGCTTACGGTGTTAAACAGTGGGAGAGGGCTCGGGGATAGAGAATTTGAGGTGTTTAATGATTCTCTTCTAGCTAAGATAGGATGGAGAATCTTGAAACACCTGTAGTCTCTCATTTCTCGGATCCTCTTAGGGAAGTATTGTCACTCAAGGAATCTCATGGAGGAAAAAGCCCCTTCGAACTCATCATATGGATGAAGGGGAATTCTTGCGGGAATTGAGGTCTTAAAACAAGGTATGAGTTGACTTATAGGAGACGAAACTAATGTAAACATTTGGGATGATGCGTGGCTTTCTCCCAACTATACTCTCTGAACCATGGGACCACTTCCATTACATTCAAAATCTCTCAGAGTAAGAGATTCGATAATACCGGAATCCACGATTTGGAATCTGGATGCGATGCAGAGCCGGCGTTGAACACATTTCTATGAAACATTTGAATGGGGTCCCACTTTTTAGGGGGCCTTCACAAAAAAAATTATATATATATGTATATATATTTTAGTTGACGTCAAAGAGTGAAATATATATATATATGAAAATGATGAGTAATGTATTAATTTCGTATAAATATTTGATAAAATATTATGTGGATCTCAAATTATTATTATTTAAATATTACAATATATTGTTTAATTAAAAAAGGGAAATTTAAGTTAACCTTATTCTTTATGTGACTTTTCATTTTTTTCTTTTTTTTGATTTTAGAGAGGTAATATTTTCTCAAAAAATCTGAATCGTTAATTTATTCTAAGGCAAAAAGCTACTTGAATTTTTTTGAGAGAAAAGAGAAAAAATCATGGTTAAAAATCTCGATTATACAAGTTTGAAAGATGATTTCGCAGAGAAA
Source organism: Cardamine occulta (assembly GCA_028015245.1). Lineage (NCBI taxonomy): Eukaryota > Viridiplantae > Streptophyta > Magnoliopsida > Brassicales > Brassicaceae > Cardamine > Cardamine occulta. Next base: position 12,510,319 of record CM051384.1, read on the forward strand.
AATAGAAGAAGTATTGTTTTAGAAGCTTTAAATTGTTGTTATTTTTTAAAAATATTATTGTAGTTTTTTTTTTAACTTTAGTTTTGTGGAAACTGAAATTTTTGTTTTTTCTATTAAGTAATTGAAGAATTATTTTTTCGTTTGGACCCCAAATTTCTTAGGACCGGCTCTGATGCGGTGTGCCTCCATCTACCTCAGTATGAGGACTTTATTCGCAAGCTCGTAGTGAGTTCTTTACCATGCCCGTACATGTTTGTGTGGCTTCTCGCAAAAACTGGAACCCTACTCCACCAAATTGGGCTACAATTCGACAAGATTACATGGGACACCGACCACAGTGGAGGAATTTAACTGGTAGGCCTCCCTATGGAAACTCAAGACAACCCCAAAGATCAAAACCTTACTCTGGAAGGCGACTGCTGGAGCCCTGCCACTAGGGTCTGATTTAGCGATAAGGGGGGGGGGGGGTTCTAGAAGCACTGCAGTGCAAGAGATGCGGAGTAGTGGAGACGTCAATCTACATCTTTCTCACTTCCCCGTTTGCAGAGCGAGTATGGAATCAGGTTCCGTTTCATCGGAAACCCAATCGGAATGTGCATACTTCAATAAAGCGGTTACTCACCAGCCTCAAGTTAATGCTCACACTTCCACCGGTGGGAATTAGTTCAACGCCATTGTATCCAAGGCTGATATGGTACATACGGAAGGCATGAAATGAACTGATCTTTGAAGATAAAACTTTTAGCGAAAGGGAGTGTGTTGACAAGGCTATAGCGGAAGCAAGGGAGTGGCATCTATTCAAAACTCAAACCAATCAACCTCATCCAGTTAATGCATTAACTCCCTTAGAACCTGAGCAGAGCACTAAATCTACCTGCTTTATTGATGCGGCTTGGTTAGGCAACAATGAAATATGTGGGATGGGATGGATTGTCAAGACACCATCAGGGGAAACCCTCTTCCAGGGACAGGATCATCGGCATTTCGTCTTGTCGGCAGTGGTGGCTGAAGCCTTAGCCCTTAAATCAGCTTTACTTGCAGCGCAAGAAGCCGATATTTCTACTATGACATGCCATTTAGATTGTTTGAAGCTTGTCACTCTTTTCAGTGTAGGCGGTCACTGAGCTTGTTGGAATTCTTCAAGACATATTAACCACTAGATTAAGTTTCTATGTTTTAGAGTTTTTATATATTCTCCGATTAGCCAACGTTACCACATATTCAATTGCTAAATTAAATACCCTTGCGGTAACTCCTCCTTCAGTGGAGTTTGAGGATCACACTATCTTAATCAATTGGTTGCAAAAAAAATATATGGGACAAAATTTGTCAAAAAATATTATTGATATAGATTGAAATCTCAACGTGGTATTTTTTTTTGGATCGAGGTCTTTATCGAATAAACCTTATAATGATTATTCGACGTACCTGTTTGGAAATTGATTTTGTTTCCCCACAACCTTTCTGAAAAAGTAAAAAAAATAAAAATAAAGAAGAGCGAATTATAAAAGTGTAGTTTTATTCTCATTATTCTGTTTTTTAAAAGCATTTTAAGCAGCAAAGGAGAAATTTAAAATAATGGGCATGCTTGTGAGTTCGTCATCATTACTTCTTTGAACTTCTGTGACCCTTTTTCTCCTTTAAGGAAGGTCCTTTTCTGTTGTCCTCATAAAAATTTCACTGCACTCACCAAATAAAGAATAAATGGGTAAAAGTAGCGATTCAGATTCACATGAAAATGTATGCTATCCAATGTCCATTCTTGTTAAATAATATTTATTTTCCTATTTATCTCATGTTTATAAATGAAAATGTATTTTGTTGATCCGACTTTTATCATAACAAAATACAGTTTCATATATATAACATCTCTTGGAAAAATATCAAATTAATAAACTATAGCTTAAAACCAAACTCATAATTGGTCAAATAAATAAATTAATCGCAAATTCAAAATAGACAAGAGAGCTATAACTTAAAACTGATTTATTTTTGTTATATTTTAAACATTCAAACCAAAACAAAGAATTTATGATTTTATCTGCGTATATATATATGTGGATCGTGGCATTTTGCTAAAGTTTATTTTCCCCGGATTTAAACAGGACCATCATGTTGGGCTTGAACGATATAACCGGACAAGATTATATCCAAGTCAATAACAAACATCAGCCAAATTGTTTAACGTTTCTTCTTTTAATTATCAAGAACAAAGAAAAGATTATAGTCCAAGTCGCAGATTTACTAGTTTAATTAACTAGCTGAGCCAATACGGGTTTAAAACCATTGCTTTCATGTACTTGTTCGAATGAAGACTTGATGCCTTCCACACTCGATCACCATGTTTGGTCATATTGTAGCCTAAGCATTTTTACAAAGACACTAAAAGAACAAACCAACGATCTGTTTTCATTTCCACAGTTCTTACAATGTAGAAATGCTTGACAATAAATTTAAAACTTTTTCTTGATAAGTAAACTAGTTTTATAATATTTATCAAAACCCATAAAGTACGACACTCAAAAGATCTCTCAAAGTTGTTGACAACTAGTTTACCCCAACTTTTACCCCGATGAATCTTGTGAGTGAGATAGATAAATATATTTTTCTTTCTACGAGTATATATATATAGTCATATAGACACATATAGATACACGTAGAGCAATTAAAAAAATGAGGAAAGTGGTCAAAGGCAATAATGGAGAAGAGAATGATGGTGTTGAGCAATGTAGAATATCATGTGAAGGTGTTGGTTTGAAAGACGACCAAACATGGACTTATATGGTGAAACTCCTTTTCACTAACATACAAATGCCCTTTTGTTTTCTTGTGTTGGTGTAGTTGTATTTGTTTATGGTATTTATTCCTAGCTCATGCTATGCTTGTCAAGGTGACTTTGATCAAATGTGAATTCTAAATAGTTATTTCAAAAGCAAAGAAAATCTAATATCAAAGGGAAGTTGATGCTATATAAAATATGATGGACGTTAGGAGAGCTTCATCAATAGACAATAATAATGGTAGAGTTGCGAACATATAGAAATGGAAGCATACTTCATTTAATGATTGTAAACTTGATAACAACTATTTGGTTTCTCATTCTCCACCATTGGTGAAATGGAAGCACATATATGTTATAATTGTTTTGTTTTAAAATTTTCTTATAAATAAAACAGAAACATTTTTTTAAAAAGTCGAACGTAACATTTTCAAGGATTCATAATGAATTTTTTTTTTGTTATTTCAGTGATAACTATATATATAACATTTATGCCAATTTAAATATTTAGTATTACATTAATTATTTCAAAAATTTTAGTTCGTTCAATAGTCCAATGAAAAAGAAATATAAATATGCTCATTAACGTAAGTTAACCTAAATAACTTAACATTAATATCTTTGACGTTGTTCTAAAATATGTCGCCTTCTTTCTCTTTTTTTTTCAATCACGAGATTAATGAATTCCTTTTAAATCATGATACTTGGTAAGAGTTTATATATATTTATTGGTTCAGGTTTAGTCAGATGAATTTTGTTTGTGGAGAAAAATAAAAATCTTTGATCATCAATTTGATACATAGTTTTGTCGAAGAACAAAAGAGATCTAGTGACCACACTATTAGTTTATGGTTAGAAGTTAGAACATACCTTAATCATGCGTAAAAAAAAGATTTTTAAAAGAGAAACTACTAAACTAAAGAGTTTTCATGATCCAGTTTGTGTGATGGTGGAGGCAATGAAATAGCTTTTACATCTTTTTGTTTATCGATTTCTAAAATTGTTTTTGATTCTTCTAGTTTCAAAGATGCTTCTTCAAAATAAATGCTATGAAGACGAAATTGTGTAATTTTATTTAATAAGCAGATATATCTAAACATTTATTTTTGAAAGAAAATGTCCCTTTTTCTAATAAAACTAGACTTTTTTTGTTACAAATTTATTGTTCTGGCTCCACCATAATTTTTTTAATCATATGAGTTATATTAAGAACTTGGGAGAATGACTCAAACTAAAGGTATATCAACAACCCATAGACAAAACCGAAAGAAGACAAGATTTCTTCGAAGACAAAACACTAAAAAGCGATACAAAGAATTTAAACTAAATAAGCCATTGAAAATCTCTGAAATTAAAAACAAAAACCATAGCCAGAATCGAAACAATACCACATACATGACCTGCATCCAAATTTATTGTCATGGATCCACCATATATATATATATATATATATAATATTGTTTCCTCTCTCTTAATTTGAATGTATATTCATATAAGCTGCATGTGTGATTAATACCACATGTGCATTACCATACTTTTTATCTATTTCGATCAAAACAAATATGCAATGGGGCCATTGTTTTTACGTTATATATATATTAAATGTGAATATGACAAGTTCTTCACCTACAATCCGTTTACTCGAATATTTGTCCTGACGTATTATCTTGAGAAATATACATGAGACATAAATGGATCAATCTGAACTAGACTCTTATATATATGGTGATCTAAGTTCCGATCGTATAAATTAAAAAAAGAAACTGTGATTTAAAACCACGATGTATAGGAATTGAAAATAGTTAGTGTTACTAATAATAATTTAGATTGGTCATATTTTAGTGGTTAATTTATTATATATACAAAAGAAGAGTATATTATCATTTATCAGCATTGTTCCACTTACCTGTTCTATTTTTTTTTGTGAAAACTAATAAAATTTATTTATATATTATAATTACTTCAAATGTGTAACATATGTATGGAGCCAGGGATGTACCTGACCACAATTAACGATAAAGGCAAAAACAGTCGCTTGGGGTCGCTGCAATATTTTGTAAAATAGAATCAGCATCACATAATCGTGAAAATTGTTTTAACTTTTAAATAAACAGTTAAATGTTTACTTTTTTCTTGACATCAAATATTTCCTTTTTTATATATCGAAGTAGCAAGTTTATGTAAATTTTAAGTGATTAGATATCAGGGAAATAGCATTGATTAGTATTAACATAAAATTACACATTAATGTTTACAAAATAATACTGTATATATTAACCTATATGGCTATATCTATCATTTTAGTAGTTAAATTTTAAATTCCAAATATTCATTTATGATAAATTTAGGCTATTTATTCTGATTCAAAAGATATAGGGTTATATAAAGTTTAGCCGAATCTGAACAGATTTTATGTCAGTTCAGTTAGTTTATTAGGATTCTACATCGAAGATGTGAAAACATCAACACTAATATATATATATATATATAATGAGTACTGTTAATTAATTTTAATTTGCAACTTCATAAAACTTAAAAGTACTTTACCCAAATCTATCATCTATGTAACCGGGAAATGCAAAAAAAAATCAACTTCAGAAACAAAGAGCGTGCTGCAAAAATTAAATGGGCCTATAGCAAATATTGAAGATGCCTACACGGTCAGGGATGTTGTTTAGGCCCGCTTGTTTAACGGGCTTTAGAGGTTTTAATTTTATATTTTACGTTTTCATTAAAACGACGTTGGTTTAACCTGTAGTGCAACGACGTCGTTTCGTTGTTGCCATTTCTTTTTTAAAAACGACGAGCAGAGGCAATTTTGAGTTCCTCGTTCTTCGGCTCTAGTAACTGCAGAATCAACTTCCCAAGAGTTCCTAGGTTAAGTCTTTTTTCCCCAACTTGTGTTTCTCGGTTTCTATTAATGTAATTGAGGTTCTGGGTTTTGCTAGTTTCAGCAAAATTCAAGCTTTTGATATATGTGTTTGCTTTTTTCCGATAAGGAAATATATATGTGAATCACTTGGTTCTCAAATTACAACGTTACAAGCTTATATTTACACGATTTCGTTAGATTACTTAATAAAAATCAAGTCTTTATGCCATAGCTGTATAAAACTCATGATTCAGATAATGAAGAATATGTTAAATTTAGCGATGATTTTGCTTTTAATGGTTAATGTTTGAATCAGTGCTAATGAAGAAGCTTATATAGAACTAGGCTTAACCAAATTTTCTTACTTTTTCTTTGATACTGTGACTGATCATATTGAACTTTTGATTAATTTATCTTTGTTCTTCCCATCAACTATAGTTTGTCTTGTTTAAATCTTCTTTGATTCTAAATTTTGGATTTTTTGTGTGTTTTGATTTGCAGAGTGGATTCACTCAATGCTCAAAGAAGAATTTTTAGATAATGGAGACTTCTATTTCTGGTGGCTGGTCAGAGCTTCCTGTTGACATCTTGAGATCTGTGTTCGAACGTTTGAGTTATGTCGATTTCCACCGCGCTAAGATCGTGTGTCCGAATTGGTATTTGTGTTCAAAACAAACATTGCCTCGAAAAACCGGATCCTCTTAGCTGATTCTGTTTCCAGAAGATGATGGTTGTGCTTTGTACAACCCGAACGAAGCTAAGGTTTACAAGACAAAAAGAGACTTTTCAGGGATTCGATTCTTGGCAAATTCAAGAAACTGGTTCTTGGTGTTAGATTCTAAATCCAATCTCTATATCATAGATGTGTTTAGCCATAAAATATTCAATCTTCCACCTCCAGAGTCAATCAAAGGTGACTACTATACTCTTGAGCGACTCGGAGATAATGAATTCATGGAGCAAACAGTAAAATATTCCTCTTCTTGCATCCATAATGCTGAAAATCTGAGAGGTCTTTTGTGGGTAGATGAGAACAAGGAAGAGTACGTTGTTGTGTGGTACTTCAACATCAATTCCGAGTTTATGATCAACTATATAGCTTTTTGCAAGAACGGGGGAAGATCATTACCGTGACATTCCAACACGTTCGCAGTTACTAGGCATATCTGATATGGTACTCGGAGATGGTGACAGTCTTTACGTCTTAATGAACTTTCAATTCTCTCAAAAACTGGATTTTTCCAAGATTGGTAGATTGTTATATATCCATACGACCATACGCCATGCGTTTCTTTTGCATGATGGTGGAACAATATTAAGCTATAACATTGCTGTTACAACATCAGGAGAGGTTTTGTTGGTTCATAGGATCCTTTACGATACGACAAACCATAAGAGCTTCCACCTCTACAAGAAGGATCCAAATCCAAGCCCGGAATTGACTTTTTACAAACTTACAAACCGAACCCGAACCCGCTTGTTGAGGTAGATTCTCTAGGTGATGAGGCTCTGCTTCTTGATTTGGGTATCACCGTGCCTGCTGACAGTACCCTTGGTATCGAACCAAACTCCATCTATTTCACTGACATGATTGGGAACATTCATACCTAGACATCTGCGTGTTCAACCTTGGAACAAAGGCTCTCAAACGCTTCCCCGAGGTCTCCAACTTAAGGCTCACGGATGCTCGATGGTTTCTCCTGTTTTGATTTGTTTCTTTCTGCATACCTTATGGTGTTCTTGAGAGATTTCCACACTTTTTCTCCTGTTATTTATTCTATTTATCAGTCGGATTTGAAAACATTCTTCACCTGAGGGCTCTTAGCTTAGCAGTCTTCACATAGTGAATGAAATATTCTTTATTTTTATACAGATTCTTTTACATACACATCTCGTATTAGTTTAACTCTTTTTAACCATTTGACATCTCTTTGGCACACATTGTTTGGAAATGAAATATCGTAAAGATCTCAGGTTCAATGTATCTGATATTTCAACTATTTTCGTAGCTTAAAACTTACATATTAGCAAACAGACAAACAAAAGTAATGTAATAAGTTACAATCTTTTTTTTGATATCATAAAAAATCTAACAAGATTGTGTGCACATCTATCTAGTTCAATGGATATTTTTGGCTTCATTACAAAATAAAGAGTCCACGAAGTCACATACTTTGGAAGCAGTCCACGCAGCTACATACCTGGAAGCAGTTCATATAGCCACATACTCTTCTCAGTTCCCATAAATATAATCCCCAAAATAAATACAAGAATACACTTCTTATCCCAAGAATTCAATCCTTTTCTCTTTCTCTCTTTCTCTCTTCCTCAGTGTAAACTCTTCTTCCACAAAGTTTAAGGTAATTTTACGTATGCCCTTCTCTTTTGATGTTTCTGATCATATTCTGCCATAAATGTCATTATTTTTTCACTAATACGTAATATAGGATTTGAATTCGTATAGTTTTTCTAGTTATTTAGGACTTTTTTTCTTGCTTCTGCGATAGTGTGATTTGATTGGTGCAATGGTTATCAATCTCACAATAACGGTAAAACTAACACTACTAGTTTTTACCTCTTTTAACTATGCATGTTGGTATCGTTTAATTACCACTCATTTTTCTGCTAAAAACCTATATTGCTTAATCTCAATAGTTAGACCTTCATTGTTTAAATATTAACTAACCAAAAAATATTAATCAAATGTTTAAAATTATTCAACCAAATTTTATTTTAAGCCATTGAAAAGTAGTCAACATTATAGATCTGTCAAAAAATAAAATATAAATTTAGTATTAATATATAGGTTTGCAAACATGAAAATTATAAGACGCCATTACTTTGAGCGAATCAAAAATTGATTTTAACTTTAGATACTCTTCTCTTCTTCTGTTTTCTTTTGTAGGAAGCAAAATGAATTTGTGGTATATCATTGTTGCATTCGTCTTCTTTGCATCTATACTCATTGCAAAGAACACGAGAAAGACAAAGAAGAACCTGCCTCCAGGACCACCAAGACTTCCTATAATTGGCAACTTGCACCAATTGGGATCAAGACCTCATCGTTCCATGTTCAAGTTATCTGAAAAATATGGATCTCTAATGTCCCTAAAGTTTGGAAATGTGTCTACCGTTGTGGCGTCAACACCGGAGACGGTGAACGATGTTTTGAAAACGTTTGACGTAGATTGTTGTTCACGACCTTATATGACTTATGCTGCAAGAATTACATACAATTTAAACGATCTAGGCTTTTCTCCCTATAGCAACTATTGGAGGGAAGTACGAAAGCTGACGGTTGTTGAACTTTACACGGCGAAAAGGGTAAAATCGTTTCGACATATAAGAGAAGAAGAAGCTGCATCCTTCGTCGATTTCATCAAACAATCTGCTTCATTGGAGAAATCAATTAACATGAACCAGAAGTTAGTGAAACTCTCTGGAAGTGTGATTTGTAGAGTTGGATTTGGGATAACTCTCGAAGGGAGCAAACTTGAGAATACTTACGAGGAAGTAATGCAAGGAACCACAGAGGTGTTGGGGAGTTTTGCAGCCGCAGATTTCTTCCCTTATCGGTAAAATCATCGATAGGATCACAGGGTTGCATAGCAAATGTGAGAAGGTTTCTAAGGCAATAGATACCTTTCTCGATCAAGCTATTAAGCATCATTTAGAAGATGAGAGTATTAAAGATGATATTATTGACTTGCTCCTCAAGATGGTAAGGGGAAAGATTGGACTCGGAGGGTTTCAACTTACTCGAAACCACACCAAAGGAATACTTTTCGTAAGTAATGAGAACCTCTCAATCCATAACTTTATTCTTTACATGCTGCACAAACTTAAAATCTTGTCTTTGAATATTTACAGAACGTTCTTCTTGGTGGAGTTGACACTTCTGGCCACGCTGTGACATGGGTGATGACACATTTGATTACAAACCCAAGAGTTCTCAAGAAAGCGCAAGCCGAGGTGAGAAAAATGATCGAAAACAAAGACAATATCACCGAAGAAGACATAGAACGACTCGAGTATCTACAAATGGTAATTAAAGAAACGTTTAGGATAAACCCACTTGCAGCACTTCTAGTTCCAAGAGAGGCTTCAAAAGATTTAAAGATCGGAGGTTATGACATTCCAAAGAAAACATGGATCCATGTCAACGTATGGGCCATACATAGGAATCCAAACGTTTGGAAAAATCCAAAAGCTTTCATCCCCGAGAGGTTTATGGATAGCCAGATTGACTATAAAGGTCAAAACTTTGAGTTGTTGCCGTTTGGTAGCGGAAGGAGGATGTGCCCTGGTATGGGAATAGGTATGTCTTTGGTACACTTGACTCTTATCAATCTTCTTTACCGTTTCGATTGGAAGCTTCCAGAAGGAATGAAGGTAGAAGATGTTGATCTTGAAGAATCATATGGACTTGTCTCTTCTAAGACAGTTCCACTTCAACTCATCCCTGTCCTTACAAAATGGACTTGACTTCACTTCATTTTATAATTCCATAGTTCAAAACAAATAATGTGAAGATCTTGTACCATTACCATCAATAAAATGCTTGTTCAATCTATAGTTTTAGCCACATCTTGTCCCGTAAACACAACTTTTTGAGGACCATTACTACCGAATCAAATTACGAAACAAAAAAGAAGGGTGTATAATTTTTCTAACCCTAGAGCTAAACACTCACAGTTGGTAATGGAGGAAGACATTGTCTTCTCCTTTCCCCTCTTTTGCTTCTGTTTAAAGAACCCGACGAAGAAAGCGAAGGTTCAGGTGGAAACCTACTTGATCTGCTCCAAAGTTTCTTCTTTTCCGCTTCAAGAATCTTCTCCTCCTTTGATCTCACCTGCCTCACCTTTGTCTCATTCAGCTCTGCCGGCAGAACACAGTTACAGAACAAACCTAATGACAGAACACAAACCTCAAGTTAAAACCTTGCACTAAAACAGAGTAAAACCAAAGCTAATGTTCTGTTTTTTTAGCTTCTTACCGAACCGAGCAAGACGGTTAACCCAATTAGGGATAGATCTTCGAGTCAATTGAACACATACATCATTGCAGAAGTGATTACAGTTCTTTGTGATCAAATGGTAAGTGTTTCCACTATAATCTTCCGCAAGTTTCTCCATAAAGGCACGAACTTTATCAGGATCCAAATCAGTTCTTCCGATTAAAATAGACTTCCTAAATGTGAAACCTGGACATTGCTTTGGTTCCACCTCAAAAATCCCCGTTGTTGAATGCTCATGAGCTCCAAAACCATATTCAATCCCATGAACTAAACCAAACAAATTGATATAACACAATATCAATTTTGTTTCCGGTTATTTCCAGAAGCAAACAAAAACAAAAACCACAACTAGATCTCAATAATAAACATCATCCATTTTTGGACAGACATGTAATAAGATAATTCATAATTCAATTTAAAAGTCATATAAAACCCAATTCTGGTAAGTAGTTACAGAAAATCAGAAGAGTTTAACCAAAAATGGGTCAAAAAAAAGTTTCTATTTTGGAATCTATTGAAAACAAAACAAGTCAATTTCAACTTGTACAAACAAATAAACATTAAACTAAAAGTCTTTTACTTCAAAGAAAGAGCTAAATCTCCATTCAAAATCAGCCAATTTTTTCTCTCAAAGGTGAGAAATTTCAATCCCCAATTCAAAAAGTTTTAAGCTTTTACCAAAACCCATTAATAATTTCCAAGGAAAAGTTACAAGTTTATTTCTTTCTCGAGAAAATTCAAGAAATAAGGAGATACCTTCAACACCAGAGTGATAGATCCCAAGTCCTAACCAGTAAGCATAGCCATTGATGGGTGTAAGATCGTATACATTCAGATAAACCGGAACTGAACCGGGTTTTTTCTTCCGGCCGGTTACTACAACCATTCTACACAACATTTTCTTTAAATCGAAGAAGAAAGAGCTTCGAATCTTAATTCTTGCTGATCTTATGTTTCTCTCTGTCAATCCGAGAGAGAAGCTTCTGAGTTTCTGATGATTTTTCTTCTTTTCTTTAAAAGCTACAACATACTCTTCTTTTTCTGCTTTCTGTCAACCTTCGCTCCTTTTTGTTTAGGACACATATTGTTGTAGCCCCCTGTAAAATTACATTTTTTACGTTTTGCCCCAATATTTATTCATAGGTGTTTTCACGTCAACGACGCCAACGAGGACTTCTACTTGCGACTTGCGAGCTGAGAAGAGTGTTTTTTTTTCTTAATCTTTCTCGGAATCAACTTGGACGATGTTAAATTAGACATGACGTTCGCAACGACAATCATCAGAACTTCCTCATTTTTGTCAAAACGGTTAATAAATGAACAACAAAAGTCAAATCCAGATAATCGGCCAAGGCACGCAATTAAATTTGTTTTTCTTTTTCAATTTTATTTGTAGTTTGTAGAATTTTATTTGTACTTTATATAAAATGGCTAAAAATAAAATTTAACATAGTTTAATTTGTAGATTAATTTTTTTTTGTCATCAATTTAATTTGTAGATTAATTAAATATGAAAACAGTAAGATTACATATATATATATGATGTCGTTTATAGAGATATGATTGGAAAGTGTAGTTATACTTGCGATTGAATTTTTATTTTTTGGTTAAATGATTTAAATTGTTGGTTGCACTAGAATGGTTTGAAGAAAGAGTTGTACTCGACTCGACATATGATTATATGATATGACTGGAAAGTGTGTTACTCGAAGTTATACTTGCGATTTAGATTGTTTTTTTTTTTATTATTAAAGGATTTAAATTGTTGGTTGCATACTCCACTCAACATATAATATATGCAATCAAGAAACAACATGCTTGAAATAATTATATTTCGATTCATAAACTTCTTATTTAGTTCAGTTCAGCGAACAAAATTAGCATATTTCACGTGTAAAAGTCGCTTCCATATAGATTTGAAGTCATCATTTAGACCTTCAAGAACAATGTTTGATAAATTTTCTATTGAATTAAACTCTATTATCAATCATTTAGTTGATAATATGTTAAAGGATAACAATATTCCAACAACAACAACATTTTTTTTTAATGTAATGTTAAATTAAATTAAAAAAAAATAATGTTTTTACATCAGGTGCTTCTTTTGGTTTGAGAGTTCAAATAGATAATAAAAATAATTTTTTACAAGTTTTTAACTTTTAGAATTGAACCACATTTGCAGGTTCTTTCTATAACGCTTGTCGCCGAAAACTAAAATTAATGATAGTTGATTTCTTAATTGTTTGTTGATCCATCAGATTAGAATGGCTGTTGACCATGCTGTCTTGCACTTGCACAACAACAAAGAATCTTACATTTTTGTTTTTTGTTGTTGCAATATTGTGCAGAAAACATCTACAACAATTAGTACTGCAATTGTTTTTGTTGGGATAGCGATGGAATAAACCGGCCTTGTATGTTAGATAACTGGTTCAGTGGACGTAATGGGTCACTCGTGGATGTAGGTGGTAGATTGTGTAATAAAATGGCGAAATGAGGGTAAAATAGTTATATTAAATAAATAGAGATCGACAAAGCCACGAGCCATGTCTGAGGAGTTGTCTTTGTGTCCGTTCAAAGCAACCGATGACTAGCTGTTGGAGCGTGAAGTTGACAACATAATTACACTGACCTGCCTCTTCACAATTCTACACTGATTTTTTGTTCTCTGTGATTAATTAACGACCCAAAAGTGGTTAGCACTTAATTGAATAAACATATGCCTCTTCTTTTTTTTTGTCAAACAAACTAAACATATACAAAACCAGTAAATTCAAAGGGATTATAACCGAGTTTTTAAGTATCATATTCGACATGTATTAAGAGTTTAAGAACAATGATCAATGTGGTGCTTAGTTAAATTTTCTTTTTGGAAAGTTTAGTCTTGTTTCAAGGTTTTAAGACCCTACTAGTGAAAAATAATCACGGGTCCGTAGATATTATCAAATTTATTATAATATTTTCAGGTGCGAAATTATTTAATTGCGTTTAAGATTATTTTTGATATTGGGTTAACAAGATTTATTAATGGACTCTTCACAAACGGTTTTAGCCGCCTTTTGTAGATTTTTTTTTAATATGTACAGTGCAATGAACATTAGAATCAGAAGATATATTAATTTGATACTTGACTACTTCTAAAGATAAGCTATATCATATATTAATCTGCACTGTGCAGTGATGAGTTAAATACAAATTGTATTTAATATTTAAAGTTATCATATTTTAAATGTTAAACTATTATTGGTAAACCAAAACTATTATTTAAATAAATCATAATATATGAAACAATTTATGTAAGTTTAAAAAAAAATTTCAAATCACAACAAATATGGAAAAAATGTACATAATTTTATTATAAAAATTATGTGATTATTTGCTTATTTATAAAACATACGATTAAATAAAAATGAGAGAAAAAATAATATTAACAAATAATTAGTATGATTTAATTGAAAATAAAATCAGAAAAGAGAGAATAATTAATCAAATTAAAATTAAAATTAAAATCTAATTAAGTTATATAATATGGCTAATGATTTAAGTCCAATAACATTTGCGGTAATATCTTAGTAGATAGAAAGTTATTTTGCTTTTAAAATTGTTTAAATAATAGTATAGAAATATATAACTGCTAAGATAAGTTATATCATATGTTGGGAAAAAGATAAGTTATATGATTATATCATATTAGAAAGACAATTTAAAGCTAAAAAGGTCGCTGTTAAAAGGTCAACAAACTATGTCTATCAGGACTGTTTGTAGAACGACTTTGAAGACCAACAACTTGTGTACAAACATCTAATGATGATGATATAAATGACTACTAGTATCTTATTCTATGTGATTATTTTGTCGATTACCTTTTTTTATCATAATTTTTAAAAATGGTGGTTATGATTGGCTCTAGACCTCTAGTAGTCAGAGACTCATAAATGAAATGAAATGAAAATCAATAAATGAAACAGAAATTGAGATGAATTAATCTTTGAAAACCATAATAATATGGAAAACAAAAAAAAAGAGAGATCAAAAGCGACTACGTAATGGGCCGATCACTTCAATCAAGTCTTGTTCTGTTCGGTGGACCTGATGAAATTGAAACTCATTTATGCTTTTTCCAAATTTCCAACAAATCCATATAGAAAGATTTGGATATTCATCGCCAAATCCAATTGAATTAACCATTGAACCACATAGCCACGCTAGCGAGGTTATCCTGAATATGAGTAGAAAATATGGTTCCTCTAAAGCAAGACAAAGCACTTATTTTCCAAATAACATAAGGACAAGTAAATAACGTATGATTAATTAGCTCCTAAAACATTCATTTATATGTGTGCATACCTCAGCATTGTAACATGTTCAACACCACTAAGGCATTTGATTTTACTTTTGACATAAAAGATCTTAGCTTTGGTGGCAACTTTACTTTCCAGATCATTTGCATAATTGTGTCTCTCTAATCCCATTTGATTATGGCTACTATGTGACTGAACTCAATAATTAATGCCAAACCAATAGTAATGTGTGATGAGTTCACAAATAGTAATTTCTGAATACAGTGGCTTTTTCACTAGGCCTTAAAAATGTTTCGGGCAAAGTTGTTTTACGCTTAGTCTTTTCCAGTTGTGGGCCTTGTGGCCCAAGCAAATAGACTCATTTTACATAATCACGCTCGACAATCTCGCTCGGAGTTTCATCTAAAGTTAGCCTTGAAATTCGATAATCACTATAAAACTTTCTATTACGTCGAGTAGCTAGCTAATTTGACCATTCAAGTCTGAGTCTTGACTTATTTTTGTCATGCGTATAGAAAACTTTAAATGAGTTTATAGGAATGTAATATAGAAGAAGATGAAGGGCTCATCAGGTTTGGTTACATTACATGTGTGATTGTCTAACTTTATTCTTCTTGGATTTATTCATGTAACTGTGTGACTTTTGGTTCATTCTGAAGATTTTCCTTCTGAAGTTATCTTTCTTCGATTAAACGTTTTACTGGTGAAAAAAAGATTTGAAAGTCTTATTCGATTCAATTATATTCGACCATTTTTGAAAAAAATACATGATGGCAAAAAATTTCTATTTATTTGTATTGTTCAAAGTGACTTAAAATCATACATTACTGTTTTAAGGCCCAAATTGAAAATAAGCTAAAGGATGCCACAGGAGAATATTTTCTTTTTTTTTATTAGGGTTGTGTCGGTTTTATAGCTTATATAAAAGAGTCTAAATATCTGTAATTAATCATCAGTTTAATAAAAAAAAAAACCTAAGACAAAAGGATATTCGAAAATCTCTTGTTCTTATTCTCTTTCGTTTTTCATTTAGGTTTTGATCATATTTCGCGAATTCACAACAATTTTGTTATAACATATCGATTAATTCATTGTCTAGTGTATACCAATTTAGGGTCTAACAAATGAGAAGCATTGGATGCTTTATTGTTTTATGCTTCTTTATTTAACTGTTCAATTAGGCCAAGACTAGTGATGTATTTTGTTTATGTTTTTTAAGTACTCTTTGCTTTTAGTGTCACAATCATCCTACACAGCAACTGTCTTCTTCTTTTTTATATCTGTTTTGTTCTGATTGAGTGTCTTGTTAACAACTTTTAAATAAATATAGAATGATTGTTCTAACTTTTAGGTAACCCAACTTTGATCTTATTATATTATTTCATTTTTCTTGTAATTATGAAATCAAATCTTCTCACAAATCTCAATATCTTCTTTTTTTTAATACAAATTTTCCCTTCCAATTATACTCTATACGGTTGTTGGGTGTCTACTTGAAATCTATTTATGTATAGTAGTCGGCAAATCTCAGACTAAAGTAGATATGTGAAAATATGTACATTAGAAATCTTTTACTTGACAAAAATATACACATAAAGAGTACTAAAATGCAAGATTCAAGAAAAAAAAAACAGTACTAAAATGCAAGAATCAAGAAAAAAGAATTTCAGAGCTTTAGGGACAAGTCAAGATTCTGCTTCTCTTCGTGATTAGTACTTAACAATCCTCTTCCGCCTCCTCGCCATTGTTCAAGTAGTGTCGGTGACCCTTCTAGAATCTTTCCTACGGTGCTTGGCCTACCGTTGTTATTGGACCGTGAAGGAGCCATCATCATCATCATCATCTCATCATGATGATAAATATTCTCCATTGAATAGAGTTTACCAATGGCTGGTTGTTGATCAACTGGAAGTCTTGACCAGTTGAGTTGACCATAGTGACCACCAAACCCATTATATGAACTTAGCTTGTGGCTCATTGAATGCGCTTGAATCCCCAAAGACCTATTGTTGTTGTTGTGTTGTCTATTGAAAGGAACTGGAGAGAAACCGTAAGGATGTCCAAAAGCTGAAGCTGACGCAGCTACCATCCGTTGTCCTCTCTTTGCTAACGTCCTCTCTCTCTTGTGTGCGTTTTGGTGACCACCAAGTGCTTGTGAGCTATAGAAACTTCTTTGACAGTAGTTGCATGAGAATAGCTTTTGTTCTATGGATCCGTTAACAGTACTCGTTGTATCTATGCAGTCGATAAGGTTGAGTTCTTGATTAAGCTGTTCTTGACAAGAATCATGGACATGATCTGTTTCTTCGTCTTTGAAACTCTTCTCTAGGCTTTGGTTTAGAGAATCTTGATATGGAAAAGCTGAAGGAAGTTGTAGTTTGTCCTTTGAAGCGTCCATGAGGGATAAAAAGGGATTTTCAGGTGATGATTTTCTTCTCTCTGGCTCTCACTTTCTATTATTAATAGCTATGAGAGAGGTTTATAACTGTGAATGGGGAGTAGAAGTAGATGGTACTAGAAAGGAATAGACAAAGAAAAGGATAGGCTACGGTAGAACATTTTCTTAGGTTATAGCAATAAAGTGGACCAAAGTACTATGAAGACGAGAGCGATAGGTAGGTTTGGTTTGCTGTCATACCCTTCTCGCAAAACACCTTAAAGCTACCTGATTGGAACTCCACCATCTAAGATCCTTTCCGTTTTTGGCAGTTTCCTCCAATAACCCAAATCCATACATTCATGAGATGTCATCAGGTTAGAACAACCCAATCAGAATTACTCTAGCCCTTGCCCATGACCAATCAGTTTTATCTTTTTTTTTTATATTGAGGTATAATCTATAAAACGATCATGTGTTGGCCATGGCATATAATCCAGTGGTTTGTATTAGTGTTTACCATTTCTAACTACTTTTATCGATTTCTTAAACTATTTTGATATCATTTACCGTCTTTTTGTCCCATTAAAATATTTTGTACCGGTTTGTGTTACCACTAGTAAAATATAATATATTTTATTTTGTTGAAGATGATAAATTTGTAACACTTCATCCTTAATAATTGAGTGTTTGCAGTATTAGCTATTTATACCTCTATTCTAAAAATCTCCACCTAGCTCCAATTACTCCTCGTTTAGTCTGTAGGTCCACTCTCGCCGCTCCGACTAGCGCTTAATCGCTAGGCCCATTTTCGCCGCCAGATAAATTTTTTTTTTTGTTATTCAGACATTTAGATTGAGATTTTATGATATTTTACAATAATTTATGTTCAAAATTTTAATAAAAATCATAATTTGTTTTAAAAAAATATGTTTTTATGTCTTTAATGCAATTTTAAAAACAATATGATAGAAAAATTTAATTATAATGGATTAATATATTTTAAAAACATTAAAATAGTCTTAAAACTCTAAAACTAATCCTTGATTAATCTCCGTTTAATCTCCGATTTATTGGTTAGGCGCTAGGCCCACCCTTGCCGTCCGACTAGCGCCTAGCAATTTTTAGAACATTAGGATAAGCTTTTTTTCTCTTTTAAAAAGAAAAAGAAGTTAGGGGATAAAAAACGACAATTAAAAAGTGAAGCAGTTCTCAAAATAGTTACATCTGATGAAACGACAGGAGAGAAAGATGACAATGAAAATGAAAAAAAAAAGATATTAACAAGAAGAGTACTGACAATGGACCAATCCAAATTACTTCAGTTCTGTTTATGTCTACTTTTTTGTAATTCCACGAGGTAAGTGTCAATTTCTGTCTCCTTTAGCTTCTCTTGTGGGTCTCTCCTTCATCTATTCTTTATTTTGTCTTCTATTAAGACTCAAAACGAATTTTAGAATATATAACCTTTATTCGAGTTTTGTAATAGTTAAGCAACTGTTTCCAGTAAGAATATATCCATGATCTTGACAAATTATTTGGTCAGAACTTAGTACATATCTTTATAACTTTATTTCCCTTTTATACATTGTTCTCATATTTTATTTATAAGTTAGTGGGTCTAATAAAAAATCATCTAGGCAAATATAAACCCATAGAAGTTCTATACTTTCTTTAGCACACATGCAATGAAAGAAAGATAGAGTTAAACAAAACAAAAAGAAAGAAAACAGATACATATATATATATATATAATAAAATTATAATTTAAACCTTTATATTAATATGTACTATTAAATTATAAACGTTAATAGAATTTTAAGTAAAGTGTCTTTTATTTTATTTTTCACTTTTAGTCTTTAATTTTTTATGTTTTAAGTAATGATGTGTTTTCAGATATTTATTCACTTGTAACTTTATTGAATAAGTTTTGAGAAAGTTATGGCTTTCAATTTCTTTTAAAAAGCGAAGCACAAAAAAAAATCCGGCTGATATTCAAATTTTTTTCGGATATCCAATGTTGTTTAGAGCGAGATAGATTGAAAATTAGTTACGAAACAGATCACATATGCTAGTTTTTTTATAAGATATTCGCTTTGTGAAAATTCTTCTTTAATGTAATGTGTTCTTGTTTTTATCACTATCATCTAATAGTTCTAAAAAGTTTGAAACCCTTAAGACTTATTTGCATCCCCTCACATGAACATGGGGAATAATCGTTTGAAAAAAACTCTTCAAATAAATGAAAACTGTGGCTGGCTAATATCTAATATGTGATCCATTTTATTTTGTATCTTAGTGAGTAAATGCAGACCATATATGAATTTAGGAATAGTTTGTCTTTATGAGAGATCAACCTTTTTTTTTTTTGTGTAATGTTAAATGAAATGAGATTTGAAACTTCCACGCTCTTCTACTTTTTTATCTAAAGAGTTTAGTGGATTGGTCAAACATAAGTTTTGGTTTCCCACTTAATATCCATCATGAAATACAACTAGGTTGCATGACAAAAGTCTCTTTCTACCATCAATTGGAACTTCTCTTTTGGAAGACACGTCGTCAAGATTAATAAACCCACTTGAGCGTCGAGTAAAGGTTTTTGTTAATCAACATCTTTGATTGGCTATATGATATAAATGCCATACTACTAATAAACATTTCAAAAGTTTAGCTTGCAATTATTTAGCCAAGAAAACAAAAACAAAAACACAGATTAATTGAATCTACTCACTTTAGCTTGTAATGGAACCGAAAGATCTAATGGTTAAGTTTTGTATATATTTGTCGTTTGCGAATTGAGAACTACTTTGTAGGTCCAACGTTACAAATGGCCGACACAGAAATGGGAAAGCTGATTCAGAGTTTTCAATTGCTAGTCGTTATATTATATATTTTAAGAATAATTTAACTATAATGTATACTAGTCGTTATTTCTAAGTTATACTACAGTATTTCCAATTCTCCATTTAAGGATCACCGAGTTAGTTGTGCACGCAATAAATTGATCATAAATGCTAAAATAGGAGTCGTGTGAGTTGGCAAAGTGTATAATGGTAGCCCAATGAGTATACTAATATTCCACGTAGTATGTTATTATTATTATATGATATTGTTTATATCAATCATGGTTAAAAGATACAGGATCTTACTTTCATCAGATGGTGACATATAACTATTCATAACTTTTTCTGTATGAATAGGTTTGATTCGTCTTACAGGTTTTAACATATTAGTCAAGCATTCTTCCAAATTTTCTGAACTCTTTTGTTTTCTTTTAGAATCAAACAATGATATTTATAGAAACTAGGTTAGTGTCATAGTAAAAATTACTAGCAAATGGTAACTAACACTACGAGTCAAAATAGTCGGTCGAACGGTCGAATGGTAATATTCCACGTAGTATATTATTATTATATGATATAACTATTTAATATTGTAATTAAATCGTTACAATATTAACTATAGCCGGTTCAAGATTATTAGACCTTATAAGACTCAAGACAAACACCGAAGTTTTGAATCTCTGTATATATGCCAAACCTCGGCGGAACTTTTCCAAAATGAAAGATTTTTTTGTTTCTGTGAAAAAGTGTATAATTCTCATGGAACGTGTAAGGAGGGTTATAAAAAAGAAGAACATGAATCGTTATACTATTCACACTAGAATAAAATATGGATTAGATATGTATCATGTTAACTTTATTTGTTTCTGAAAGATGATTGATACAAGAAAAGGAGAAACACATCCCCACATATAATTCCAAACGTAGACAATTGTCTAATCATATAAACAACCAAAAGTAGATTTGGTAGATTTTTCTGTCTAATCCAAAATTGCAAAAACATATAAATATATATATATATATATATATATATATATATATATCTCAAATTCAATATTTTAAAACCCGTCCCTACATATTTGGAGAAAAATATTCAAACAGATCATTGAGAATATTCGGTGGGTGTTATTTGCGTTCTGGGCCTCGAGGATGTATTGTTCAAGATAGTCTCAATTAAAGCTATCCAACAGCTCTTTTTTATCATTAGTATATATAACCTTTGGACAATGATAGAAACTCAAAACATTCATCTTGTGGTTGTGGTTTTAACTTTTAAGTAACAAGTGGCATGTGAAAACTTGAAAATATTGAATCGAATCTTTCAAGTATAACAATCCTACAAAGCTATACGCACGCTCCTAAGTTGAAGATAAGTGACTCCTGGAGTTGTTTAATGTAAATCTCAATATCATTTAGAACTTTGAAAGTATTTTGATAGTATCAAGAGGACTATTATACACCTGAACTCTTCTGATCAACAACAGCCTGTAAGAAGGTAAAAGCAGCAATATCTGAGAGACACCATTGGTTAATTTGGTTTGATCAGCTTGCCGGTTTTGAGAGCGCTCCTGCAGCAAACAAGAGATTTCTCCGAGAAAACTGCAACAATGTAAACACACAAAAAAACGAGTTTTAGCATATGCTTGATCAACGAGCTTAGGGGTTATAACCGAAGGTTACAAACCCTGAAACTTTGGTTCCAATCAAATTTTTGGGATGAGTTGATTTATGCTAAAGCACAAGATGATAGACTTAGCAGAGAGTTCAGAGATGAAAAATTGTATCACGATGTACAGAAAATGGTAGAACTAATTCTAGTAAAGAGAGCATAACTTACTCGGAGAGCTTGAACTGGTGTAGACTTTGTAGGGAAAGTCCTGAGTGAGCGCAATCTGTTCGAGTTCCCATTTCTGATAAACAACAAATGGTAAATCGTTTTTAACAAAACAAACTACTATCCAAAGAGAACAATAATACAGCTTTGAAAGGAGCAAACTCACTTTTCCTCGGCCTTTGTCAATTTGGTACTTGAGGTGACATCCCACAGCTTCACTGTGCAGTCCGCAGAACCAGAAGCAAGAAGAGAGCCCTCGCCACTGAAACAGAAAAAACAAGCTATTAAGTTCTTGGAATATCGGAAGTAGAGTTTGCAGTTTCACTACTCCAAGCAGGTGGGCTTGACCAACCAAAGCTAGCCACTCCATTAACGACCAAACACATATTAGGCCTATACAACTTTCCACAACCCATAACAAGAACCCCTCCGTAAAAGCTAGCTTGAAACACAGTGTGTGGATATAGAAAGATCTAGCAGTCCAATAGTAACTCAATGTGAATCAACAGAAATAGCCACACCAGATCACTCTCGTTCATAACTCTGAACTACCTTCAAACAATGTTGTCTGGGAAGGAGCCCAGAGATTATAAGCTATCAACCAAAACCAATACTTGGCTGACAAGGGGTCATATTACGTTTTCTTTGGATTTCACTAACCGAAACAAAATTGAAAGATTTAAAAAGAATACTTATTCGCTTCTAGTCTCTATTTCTCACCTGTAAGAGAGACTCCAGACACATGAATTGTGGCCCATGAGAGGAGTGATGCAGCGAGCTGTTGAGAGGTCCCACATCATTATGGTGCCATCTTCATCACCGGAGGCCATATATCTCCCATCTGGTGACATCGCCAATGATAAAACCATACTCCTGTGCCCAATGAATATTCGGACACATTCCCCTGTTTGCACATCCCAGAGTCTAACCGTCTTATCGCTAGAACCGGTTGCGATGTAGTTACAATTGGGATGCCACTGTACACACTGAAACCAAATGCATTTGACAAGCACAACGAAAGTCCCATCAATAGGTATCCAAATGGAAACTGAAGCTACTCATCTGTAATAATGTCAATTCAAATAATTAAGTAATCCATAGTCAGCTTATGACTTCAAGTGGATTGGTTAACACTCTTTGGAACAACTATAAACTGGAAAATTTATAAATTATGACTGCCAGGGGTTCGCATTAAAATGAAAAGTGGCTGCTAATCAAAGTCAATAAACAGCGCAAAAATGTTAGCTATACCATTGTAAACTGTGCAACAGTAAATTAGTGACTTCAATTGCATACCAAGTCATTTAAGATACTTATCCACACATGAATTAACAGCTCAAATGGTCCCTTTGATTTAACCTTTGCAAATTAAAACCCACACGATGAAGATAAGGGAGACACTCACATCAACATCAGATAGATGCCCTGCCATTATCCGGAGAGGTTGTATTCGGTCCATAGTCCAAATTCGTGCAGTACGATCATGAGAACAGCTAGCAAAGTAATGCCCGAAAGGGCTAAACTGCACCATGAAACAAAGATATTTACATGTCCGCCCACCATAAATTGCAGTTTATGTAAAAGAAAACAAAATTGAACAGTTATACCTGGGCATCCCATACAGAGTAATTATGACCCTTGTAGCACACAAGATTGGAATTTAATTTTGTGCTCCACAGTCGTACTGCACTTATGAATACATGGTTGATAACTAAGAAAAATCCAAACTAATGAGCTGAGTATATAGATATGTCGAGTGATGGACAGATACATACTTGTTGTATCTGCTGAAGAAGATAAAACAAAATCTCCAGGAGGACTGAAATTGGCCGAATAAACTGGCCCTGAGTGACCCAGTAATAATGTATAACTTCTTCTGCCAGTTGGTCCTACATTTGGATCGTTTGTATCATTTTCACCCTGCGAAGCACCTGAAACCAGACAGCTTAGTGTCTATAACTTCTCATTAAAACACAAACAAGAATCATAAAAAATCAACAAAACCAACAAGAGCAATGTATGAAGAAATATCATCTTTAATTGTGGATATCAATAATATGTTTCTCACAATGAAAGCCATAATAAAATTTATTGTTTCATAGAAAAAACATACCAGCTTGTCCTATCTTCGCCATGTCCCAGATCTGAACACCATAATTGTCACTTAGGCATCATTTATGAGAGGAAGAAAACAAGAAAAGGAAACATATCCCAACCATCCAAGAATTGCATACCTTTATTGATGAATCTGAGAACCCACCAGAAACCAGAGATCCATCATGAGATATAGATGCACAGTTTAATCTGGGGGGCAATAACAGAGTTACGAACAAGTTGCAAATAAGTAAAAACAATTAACAGGAGAGGTGGATCTTACCCGTTATGAGTATTAACAAATGTATAAAAGCAGACAGATGGCATAGCGACACTACTCAACTGCACGCGGTTTCTCAGGTCTTCAAGTATGGATTCCTCAACGTCCGTAGACCTGAAATAAAAAAATGGAGACAGAAAAAACATAATAAGTTGAAGGAGATTATGTCTTTGACAGCTATTATATTTATTTATCCTTTAATTAATCATTCACCCCCCATATATAGTGATATAGATGTGGGTTAAATATCCCACATCTGATAGGAAGGGAATAAATCACTGCAATATAAAGACCTCAGGGCACCCAAACCCACAAACTAGCTTTCGGGAATGTTCTACCCAAAGGTCTTGTGAGCTTAATCATTCTATCAGATAGCACCTGTTAAGTCCTTTTCGATGACATCCTAACACCAAAAAAAGGAATAAGGGAATCAAAATTACATTACTGGCAAGGCAAGTTCTGATTTTACTCGTGGCGCCGGTGGCACTGTGCTGGTCTCCAGACGTGCGACTTTTGCTGTTGCATTTCCCGCTTTGTCCTTCTTTAACTTTTTTATGGAAGAGCCTTGCTTTCCAATTTCAGTGGATCTTTTCTGAATACGGTAATTGACGAGTAAATATGGGGGTTCCAATTCAGAAATAACTGATCTAAGTTGAATGAAGCTACGTGTCACCTTACTATCATCCGCGTCCCCGTCTTTACTTTCTCCTTGTCCCTTCTCAGAATCAGACAGCAGACCTCCTGTCTTCTCAAGGCGATCTTCTAGTGAGTCTTCAAGCAACTATGAAAAAGTGCATCTGTAGTTAAATAAAATTTTCCCTGGGATGAGGCACGAACAGGTATTCATTCCCTCTGGGGAAAAAATGAGTAAAAGAAGCTTTAGGAAAAATACGTACTCCCCACTGTATTTCTTTTTGATTGATGTGATTAGCTGTGTCCTGAAAACTACCGACAATAGTGACAGCCTCTATGTCATCAGATGCAGAAGTAGGCTGTCCCGAGTAGACTGCAACAATTGACCCATGACCAACCAGTGGATTCAATCTACTACTAAAAAATCTACTACATGCTATTGCATATATAGGAGAAAGAAACATATATACCTTGGAAATTGATGTGCTCGTTAATAATACCAAGCATCAAAGTCGATTCTGTCCGATGTAGATACTGAAGTAACAGATCATATGAATACTGCAACATTCAGCAAGCATGTTAGGGGTCTGCAGTCATGGAAATCAGACCAGAAACCTTGAAGAACTACGCTACAAGACACTTTGCTTAACTCTACCTGACAAATTTTGATGTTAACCTTGCTTTTTCTAAGAGAACGAGCAAACTCCATCTCCTGATAAGAGCCAAGGTCATAAGACAGTTGATTAGAAAAAAATTGCATTATCAACATAATACAATCATATAAGGTTAGCTCAAACCTCTAGATGAGATGGAGCAAGAACCCCTTCCAGCTTCTGAAGATCCCGTAAGTGTATCATCTCATGATCTTTGCGGAAGCTGTTAAAGAAGACTCTCGCTGAAATACAAGTAAAGTAGTGCCAATGTGATAAGTAAAACAAGTGACTGTTTCCACAAATCTTACACCTAAACTTAAAAAAAAAAAACTAATTGATATATAGTGAAGTACCCTCTTGAGTGTGCCCTTTGCCCACCAAATCCATGTAACAATGAATAAACACTGGATACATCACTCGAAGAACCTCATGCTACACCAAATTCAAAGCAGCTTGTCAGTTTTAATTAACCTCCATACAAAATGTGACTACCCAAAACGACTAAGGCAAAAAATAATAAAATGACCCACCTTATATAGATCAAGTGAGTTATATGCCCATGACCTTAGTTTGCTGTAACACTCACGGTACCGAGTTGGATCATCTTCCGATCTAAAAAAAAAAACAAAGAATCACAATTTTAGAATCCCTTTACAAGAAAATTCAAATGGAAACAACAAATAAAGCAGTAAAAAACCCTAATTTCTTCCCAAAAAAAAAAAGGAATAAAAAAGCTCACTGGGATGATTGTATTCATAAACTTAAATTGCTAGATAAATTCGCAACAGTTTCACACAGAAATTGAATTATATTATTAATCGATGCTTAAAAACGTATCATCTAGGGCATCATTTCGCTTACGGTTTCAAAGTTTCACAAAAAAAAAAACACTAAAAACTTTCCCCAAAATTTCCAAACACAATTCGCCATTAATACCAGAGAAACCAAAGAGATAAGAAGTAAGAGAGAAATTATACTGGGAAAAGGAGCGAATGAGCTTAGTGAGCTCAGGATCGTTATGATAGTCGATAGAAGTGAAGCTGCTACCATTGTTATCAGAGCCTTTGATGTGGTGAAGATCTTCTTCAAGACCTTTAGCAGCGCTATTAAAGCCTCTCTTCTTCAAGTATCCTATAAGAAACTCGTTCAGTTGGATCCCGTTGAGCTGCTCTCCTTCCATTGTTCCTCTCGAGATTCAACTTTCTCTTCTCTCACATATATGGCCAAGCATTTTTTGACTTTTTGGGCCTGATACAAAAATGGGCCTGTTTAAATGGCCTAATTGTGGCCCATTCACTTTTGAATATATATTACTATGCTATTACTCATTCATATGTGATGCATCTCCTCTTATAGATTCATTCAATAGTTAGACTAAATAGAATCAGTAAGCAATGTGGTTACGGGAGAAAAAGTGTTAAATGAAGGATTCATGAAACAAGAATCATTATTGATAGAATAGTACTTTGACATATTCAAACGTAAAAGTCAAGTCCATTTTGTAAGGACCGGGATGAGTTGAAGTGGAACTTTCTTAGGACAGGCAAGTCCATATGATTCTTCAAGATCAACATCTTCTACCTTCATTCCTTCCGGAAGCTTCCAATCAAAACGGTAAAGAAGATTGATAAGAGTCAAGTGTACCATAGACATAGCTATTCCTATACCAGGACACATTCTCCTTCCACTACCAAACGGCAACAACTCAAAGTTTAGACCTTTATAGCCAATCTGGCCATCCATAAACCTCTCGGGGATGAAAGCTTCTGGATCTTTCCAAACTTTTGGATTCCTATGTATAGCCCATACGTTGACATGGATCCATGTTTTCTTTGGAATGTCATAACCTCCGATCTTTAAATCTTTTGAAGCCTCTCTTGGAATTAGGATTGGCACAAGCGGGTTTATCCTAAATGTTTCTTTAATTACCATTTTTAGATACTCCAGTCTTTCTATAACTTCTTCTGTGATATCGTCTTTGTTTTTGATCACTTGTCTCACCTCGGCTTGTGCTTTCTTGAGAACTCTTGGGTTTGTAATCAAATGTGTCATCGCCCATGTCACCGTGAGGCCAGATGTCTCTACTCCAGCAATAAGAAGGTTCTGTAATAATCAAAGACATGAGATTTAAACTTTATGCAGCATGTGAAGAATGAAGTTATGGATTGAGAGGTTCTCATTACTTACCAAAAGTATTCCTTTGGTGTGGTTTCGAGTAATTTGATACTCTCCAAGCCCAATCTCTCCTCTTTCCATTTTGAGGAGCAAGTCAATAATATCATCTTTAATACTCTCATATTCTAAATGATGCTTTATTGCTTGGTCAAAAAATGCATCCATCGCCTCAAAAACCTTCTCACATTTGCTATGTAATCCGGTGATCCTATCGATGATTTTACCAATAACCGGGAAGGAATCTGCTGCTGCAAAACTCCCCAAGACCTCCATGGTTCCTTGCAAGACTTCCGCAAAAGTATTCTCAAGTTTGCTCCCTTCGAGAGTTATCCCAAATCCAACTCTACACATCACACTCCCAGAGAGTTTCCCTAACTTCTGGCTCAAGTTAACTGATTTCTCCAATAAAGCAGATTGTTTGATGAAATCGACGAAGGATGCAACTTCTTCTTCTCTTATATGTCGAAATGATTTTACCCTTTTCGCGGTGTAGAATTCAACAACCGTCAGCTTTCGTACTTCCCTCCAATAGTTGTTATAGGGAGAAAAGGCGAGATCGTTTAGATTGTATGTGATTCTTGCAGCATAAGTCAAATAAGGTCGTGAACAACAATCTATATCAAACGTTTTCAAAACATCATTCACCGTCTCCGGAGTCGAAGCTACAACTGTAGACACGTTTCCAAACCTTAGAGACATTAGAGGTCCATATTTTTCAGATAACTTGGACATGGAACGATGAGGTTTGGATCCCAATTGGTGCAAGTTGCCAATTATTGGAAGTCTTGGTGGTCCTGGAGGCAGATTCTTCTTTGTCTTTCTCATGTTCTTTGCAATGACTATAGATGCAAAGAGGGAGAACACAATAGTGATAAACCACAAAATCATTTTGCTTCCTACAAAAAAATGGGATAGTTTATAAAAATTAAGTCAATTAAATTCTGGTTGGCTAAACTTATTTAATAATCTTTAAAATATAGAAATCGCTTGTTAAGTGGATGATGAAAACAAAAAAAAAGAGTTTGTTAAGTGGATAGAACCGCAGAAACTAAAAGCACCAAAGCACGATACTCTGCCGCAAAGCAACACAAGAAGAATTCTAAATTTCTTTACACGATCCGAAAATGCAAGCAACATCCAAAAAAGTAAAGAACATTTATAGACTAAAACATATAACATATAATAGTATTAGAGAATTTAAGAGTTTCTTCTGCAACATTAAAACATCTACAAAGTACATATATTTAGAGAGAGATTGAGTTCGGTAAGATTACCTTCAAATATTTTGCGTGGTGCCGAAGATTTTAGAGAAATGGAGATATGGAAGAGTAAGAGAGAGGATTTTTTGTGTTATCAATAGGCAGGCGATGACAATTTCATATTTATACAGCATTTGGCAGTGAGATGACATAAGATTCCACTAGAAAATATTACATTTTGAGCTCGTTAATTAACTATATAATTAATAAAAGAGTATCATTTAAATTACAAAACCTGTTAATTTGTAGTTTATTTACATGATGTGTCCATAATACCTTAAATTTCAGGGTAATGAGCATATGAAACCAAATATTCATTCAAGACTTTTCTTAAGATTAAAAATCCATGTATCCGCCATTTTACAAGTTACCTTTTTGGATTTCAAAATTACAAAATTCGGATCTAACAGTTCATGATTTTTGTTTTGTCGGCAAAACAAGTATTTATTGGCTGTTCTATAAAATAGTTATTGCGTGCCATATTTAAAATAAACTTTTTCAGGTCCAATATTTGTCGGTTACAATCAAAGACAAAATACTAATAAGACTTCTTTCTCATTGTTATCATTCATTGAAGGATGTGGATGCATGAAATTGTTATAGCCTTATACTAGATGGTCCACACACAGCCGTCCAAGATTTCTTCAAAAACTTAAGGTAAGTTAACTTCATTTTTAGTTTTTTTTTTTTTTTTACTTTTAACCACTATAATAGTACCAAGTAG
The DNA here is from genome assembly GCA_028015245.1 of Cardamine occulta. Classification (NCBI taxonomy): domain Eukaryota; kingdom Viridiplantae; phylum Streptophyta; class Magnoliopsida; order Brassicales; family Brassicaceae; genus Cardamine; species Cardamine occulta. Next base: position 12,540,160 of record CM051384.1, read on the forward strand.
GTTGTATGATTAATTTTTGATTCATAATATTTTGGAACATCTCTGTCTTTCAGAAGTCTTGTAAAACATTTATATATATAGCCCCTATATGTATATTAGACTAGTTCAAACAATAGTAAGGGTCTCTCGGAGAAAATGTGGTATATGGCAGATTCTTCTAACAAATATTTCCTTATTGAGAATGAGAAAACTTTTTATTGAGAATCATTTTTATTTTTAACCACTACTGTTTTTCAGAAGTTTTTGAAAACCTTTAGATATATAGCCCCTATATAGACTCGTTCGAGCTAGTAGTAACGGTTCTCGGAGAAAATGTGATAAACAACGGACTCTACAAACAAATAGATCCTTATTGAGAATGATAAACCTTTCAAATATTTCCAAAATTATTACATTTTGAACTATGAAAAAAAAGTCAAGTCCATTTGGTAAGGACCGGGATAAGTTGAAGTGGAACTTTCTTAGGGCAAGCAAGTCCATATGATTCTTCAAGATCAACATCTTCTACCTTCATTCCTTCCGGAAGCTTCCAATCAAAGCGGTAAAGAAGATTGATAAGAGTCAAGTGTACCAAAGACAGAGCTATTCCCATACCAGGACACACTCTTCGTCCACTACCAAATGGCAACAACTCAAAGTTTAGACCTTTATAGTCAATCTGGCTATCCATAAACCTCTCGGGGATGAAATCTTCTGGATCTTTCCAAACTTTTGGATTCCTATGAATAGCCCATACGTTGACATGGATCCATGTTTTCTTTGGAATGTCATAACTTCTGATCTTTAAATCTTTTGAAGCCTCTCTTGGTATCAGAAGTGGTACAAGTGGGTTTATCCTAAACGTTTCTTTAATTACCATTTTTAGATACTCGAGTCATTCTATATCTTATTCTGTGATATCATCTTTGTTTCCGATCAGTTTTCTCACCTCAGTTTGCGCTTTCTTGAGAACTCTTGGGTTTGTAATCAAATGTGTCATCACCCATGTCACTGTGTGGCCAGAAGTCTCTACTCCAGCAATAAGAAGGTTCTATAAATATTCAAAGACATGAGATTTAAACTTTATGAAACATGTAAAGAATTTGGTTATTGATTGAGAGGGTTCTCATTACTTACCAAAAGTATTCCTTTGGTGTGGTTTCGTGTAAGTTGAAACTCTCCAAGTCCAATCTCTCCCCTTTCCATCTTGAGGAGCAAGTCAATAATATCATCTTCTAAATGATGATTTATAGCTTGATCAAAAATGTATCTATTAACTTAAAAACCTTCTCACATTTGCTAAGTAACCCCGTGATACTATCTATGATTTTACCGATAACCGGGAAGGAATCTGCTGCAGCAAAACTCCCCAACACCTCCATGGTTCCTTGCATGACTTCGTCAAAAGTATTCTCAAGTTTGCTCCCTTCAAGAGTAATACCAAATCCAACTCTACATATCACACTCCCAGAGAGTCTCAATAACTTCTGGTTCAAGTTAATTGACTTCTCCAATGAGGCAGATTGCTCGATAAAATCCACGAAGGAGGCAACTTCTTCTTCTCTTATATGTCGAAACGATTTTACCCTTTTCGCGGTGTAGAGTTCAAGAACCGTCAGCTTTCTTACTTCCCTCCAATATTTGCTATAGGGAAAATAGGCGAGATCGTTTAAATTGTATGTAATTCTTGCAGCATAAGTCATATAAGGTCGCGAACAACAATCTACGTCAAACGTTTTTAAAACATCTTTCACCGTCTCCGGAGTTGACGCCACAACGGTAGACACATTTCCAAACTTTAGGGACATTAGAGATCCATATTTTTCAGATAACTTGAACATGGAACGATGAGGTTTGGATCCCAATTGGTGCAAGTTGCCAATTATAGGAAGTCTTGGTGGTCCAGGTGGCAGATTCTTCTTTGTCTTCCTCGTGTTCTTTGCAGTGAATATAGATGCAAAGAAGACAAATGCAACAATGATATACCACAAACTCATTTTGCTTCCTACGAAAAAATTGGATATTGTATACATAAATTAATTCAATTAAATTCTAGGTGGCTCAACTAATCTGATAATCTTAAAAGATAAATAAATACTTGTTAAGTGGATGGCTTTAAAAAAAGAGCATGTTAAGTGGACGGAAAATATAGAACCGCGCAAACTAAAACCATCAAAGGCATCACTCTGCCGTAAAGCAACACAAGAACAAGAAGAATTCATTAACCAAAAAAAAAAGAACTAGAAGAATTCTTAATTTTTTTACACGATCAAGAAGGCAAAATGCAAATACGGTTATAGACTTAAAGTATAAGATAATTTAAGAGTTTTTCTGCAACATTGAAACATCTAAAATACTACATATATAGAGAGAAACTGAGTTCGGTAAGATTACCTTGAAGTCTTATCTTTTGTGCCGTAGATTTTGTAAGGATCACGTATGAATATTCTAGAAGATCCTTGTATATATTTCTATGTAGATTATGGAATGTGTCTTATGTATATATATCTCTTCCTACGATCAATAGAAATTAAGCTTTCACAAAACCTACATGGTATCAGAACAGGTTTTCATTTAATAAAAAAAAAACAAAACCCTAGCCTCCTCTCTTTCCTTCTTCTTCTTCTTCTTCTTCTTCTTCTTCTTCGCCGCTCTCTTCTTCCCTCTTTTTTTTTTTACACACCATGGCCATGGTCACAACAGAGTCATCTCTCATCTTCAATGCCTTTGACTCTAAAGCTTCGCTGATCTCCCTCAACCTATCGGGAATCACGAATCTCACCTCTGCAAACTACTTAACATGGCGACTCCAAGTACGAGCACTCCTTGAAGGTCACGAGCTCCATGTCTTTATCAAAGACAAGAACGCACCAGATGCTATTGTCGTCACTAACGGCACATCTACTCCAAATCCTCTGTTTCAGCACTGGAAATGACAAGATCGTCTCCTGTATAGTGCCCTTCTAAGCACGCTATCGCTCCCTGTGCAGTCCTTAGTCGCGCGCACCACCACATCCTTAGATCTCTGGCAAACCCTTGCCAACACCTTTGGAAAGGCACATGTCAAAGCCCTGAAGACTCAACTCAAACACATCACAAAAATTAATTCGTCCATAGAAGAGTACATGCGCAACATTGTTGCTAAAGCGGATCAATTGGCACTTATCGGATCTCCAGTTGAACATGAAGATCTTCTTGATATCATTATTGATGGTCTCGGTGATGAATTTCATCCAGTCATTGATATGGTCAACGGTCGTGACTCTCCAATCAGCTTGCCAGAACTTCACGAAAAGCTCTTCAACCAAGAAAATACTCTTCTTCTCGAAGCACCACTCGCACAGCCATCTCTTCCCATCACAGCACACGCCGCTGAATACCATTCTCAGCCGTCAGCTAGAGGTAACTATCGCGGCTCTACTCCTTCTCGTGGAAATTTCCGTGGTGGTCATGGCTACCAAGGAAAATGTCAACTATGCGGTACTTACGGCCATAGTGCAAGACGGTGTTCGTAGCTCATGTCTCAGTCCAACCAGTTTCACTCGCCATCCCTTGCACAGCGTGGGCCATTACAACCACCTATGCCACCCTCTCAATAGAACCCACAGGTGCACTACACCTATGACACCAGCCGACGCGGCTCCTTGATTGCTCGATAGTGGTGCGTCGTATCATATTGCGTCTGATCTAAGCACTCTTTCCTTGCATTCACCTTACACGGGAACTAAAGAAGTTTTGATTGGTGATGGAAATGGTCTTGGCATCACACACACTGGCTCCACGAACCTCTCCACTGGTTCTCGTTCTTTACTTCTCAGTAATGTGCTTGTGTTCCATCTATGCGGAAAAATCCTATTTCGGTCAACAAGTTATGTAAGACTAACAATGTTATGTTGCAATTATGCCCTTTTAATTTTCAGGTGAAGGATCTCAACACGGGGGTACCAATCCTAAATGGCAAGGCTAAAGAAGGCGTCTATGAGTGGCCGCTGAATTCCTCATCTCCATTATCCAACTCTGTGTACTCGGTTGTCACAAAGTCACTTTCCGATTGGCATTCTCGCTTAGGCCATCTTTCTTCTAAAATTCTCAACTTTATTATATCTAAATTTTCGCTTCCTACTTCTTCTTTGTCGTCCTCATTTTGCAACTCTTATTCTATCAATAAAAGCCATAAGCTACCTTTTTCGGTTTCTTCTATCTCATCTCGGTGTCCTCATGACGTTGTTTATTCTGATGTTTGGACATGTCCCATTTATTCTATTGATGGTTTCAAATATTATGTTGTGTTTGTTGATCATTTCACTTGGTACGTCTGGTTTTATCCTTTGAAACAGAAGTCACAAGCAGTACAAATATTCCCAAGGTTCAAGAGTCTTGTTGAGAATCAATTCAAAACTCGTATCACCACACTCTACTCGGACAACAGAGGAGAATACATTGCGCTTGCTCCTTTTCTTTTAACAAATGGAATCACTCACCTCACTACTCTGCCACATACACCGGAGCATAACGGTCTAGCGGAACAGCGTCACCGTCACATTATTGAAACTGGCTTAGCCCTTCTCACACACACGGGGATCCCTCATGCTTACTGGTTGTATTCTTTTGCCGTTGCGGTCTACCTTATCAACCGGATGCCTACTCCAACGCTTACAAATTCTTCGCCATTTCAACTCCTCTTTCAAGCAGACCCGAATTACAACAAGCTCAGAATCTTTGGATGTTTGTGCTACCCGTGGCTTCGTCCCTATGGTCAGATAAAATTCAGCCCCAAATATCTTCCATGTATTTTTCTTGGGTACTCTCTCACTCAAAGTGCTTACATTTATCTTGAACTCTCTACCTCTCGTATTTATATCTCACGACATGTGGAGTTCCACGAGTTTGTTTTTCCTTTTTTCGCAGCTCTCTCCGTCTCTTGCGTTGCCCTCTTCTACCTCTTCTTTGGCATCTTCTGCTCCCATATATCAGCGGCCACTCTCTACATCTTCTTCCCCGTCGACAGATCTTTCTCCTGCAACATCAACGACATCTTCATCATCACCTGTTATGCCACTTACTCAACTTGCACCAGCTCCGGAACCAACTCCAGCACCAGCTGTCGAACATGAACCTCCGCGAGTTTCACCGCCAGCTGAACCTGCATCACAACCAGGGCCCTCAAACACGCATTTTATGGTGACACGTGATAAAAATAACATTCACAAACCAAACCTGAAGTATGGTCTCACGGCACAGCTCGGAGAAATTGAACCAAGCACACATAAACAAGCTCTCAAGGATGAAAAGTGGAGATGAGCAATGAGTGATGAAATAGACTCTCAACACCGGAATCGCAGTTGGGATCTTGTTCCACCAGACATTGCTCAAAATATAGTTGGTAATCGCTGGGTCTTTCGAATTAAACGTTTACCGGATTGATCTATTGAACGGTACAAAGCTCGCCTTGTTGCCAAAGGCTTTCATCAACGCCTGGGCGTTGACTTCTGTGATACTTTCAGCCCGGTAATCAAACACACAACCATTAGACTTGTTCTCCGTGTTTCCACAGCTCGTGACTGGCCCCTACGACAACTTGACGTTAACAAAGCGTTTCTTCAAGGTACTTTAAATGAGGAAGTTTATATGCAGCATCCCTTGGGTTTCACGGATCCGGACAAGCCTCACCATGTTTGTCGCCTCAACAAAGCAATTTATGGTTTAAAACAAGCTCCCCGTGCGTGGTACAATGAGCTCAATTTGTTTCTTCTTCAGCTGGGGTTCAAAAATTCGCTTGGTGATGCGTCTCTATTTGTCCTCAACAAGGCTCTGGTTTTCATTTATATTCTTGTCTATGTAGATGACATTGTTGTTACAGGAACTAGCACAGCTGATGTTAACAAAGTTATTCATGCGCTGGCTGAACGGTTTTCTCTCAAGGATCATGGTGAACTTTCTTACTTTCTTGGCATGGAAGCAACTAGAACTCGAGAAAGGTTGTACCTCACGCAGACCAAATACATCACTGATCTGCTCGTTCGAACCAAGATGGACAATGCGAAGCCTGTTTCCACACCAATGTCATCCAAGTTTCTCTAACCACCTTGCCTGGCCTGGCTCTTTCCGATCCAACCTTTTATCGCGCTACTGTTAGAAGTCTTCAATACTTGGCTCTCACGAGACCGAATATCTTTTTTGCAGTCAATCGCCTATCTCAATTCATGCATGCTCCTACCTCCATTCATGAAGAAGCGGTCAAACGAGTACTAAGGTATCTTGCTGGAACTGTTACTAAAGGCTTGTTCTTTTCGGCCTAGTCTCCACTCAATCTTCATGCATTCTCTGATGCGGACTGGGCTGGTGATAAGGATGACTACACATCTACTGGAGCATATCTTGTATATCTTGGTAAACAGCTGGTCTCATGGTGTTCTCGCAAGCTCAAAGGAGTCGCTCGTTCCTCCACCAAGGCCGAGTATCGTGCCCTTACCGAAGCTGCATCTGAAGTAAAATGGATACTTTCGCTTTTAGGTGAACTTGGTATTCGTTCTACTGCAACGCTGACGCTCTTCTGTGACAACATTGGAGCAACCTATCTCTCGGAAAACCCGGTCTTTCACTCCCGTATGAAGCATCTTGCACTTGGTTACCACTTTGTTCGTGAACAAGTTCCAGGCAGCGTTCTTCGTGTCTCACATATTTGTTCTACAGATCAACTAGCAGATGCTCTCACCAAACCGCTACCCCGTGCTCAATTCACGGATCTTACTGTCAAGATTGGTCTTCGTAACCGAAGTCTATCTTGAGGAGGCGTGTAAGGATCACGTATGAATATTCTAGAAGATCCTTGTATATATCTTTATGTAGATTATAGAATGTGTCTTATGTATATATATCTCTTTCTATGATCAATAGAAATTAAGCTTTCACAAAACTTACAGATTTTAGAGATAATTTTTTTTTGTTTATTTTTAATTTTTTTATTATGAAGTTTATGTAGAACTTGTATTGTGAGACAATTGCGTGATAGGAAGGCAATGACTATTTCATATTTATACAGCATTTGGCAGTGAGATGACGTTGTACATAATTTCATAAGCGTCCTCTAGAAAATATTACATTTTGAGAATCCAACAGTTCATAATTTTTGTTTGGTCGGCCATTTTACTTATATAATGAAAACAAGTATTTATATTGTCTGTTCTCTAAAATAGCTATTAGTGGACTCTTTAAAAAGAGACTTTTTTGGGTCCAATGATTGATTGTTACAATCAACCACAAAATCTACTAATAAGATAAGACTATATGCTATCTCATTGTTATCATTCGTTCAAGGATTTGGTAGCATGGAATTGTTATAGAGGCAATTGTTTTTAACCACCAAAATTTCTTATTTTAATCTTAAAAATTAAGGTAAGTTAACTTCATTTTTACTTTTTAACCACTATATAGTACTAAGTAGATTGTACGATTAAATTTAGGATTCATAATATGTTTTCAAAATTCTTTAAAAAAAACTTTTATATAAATATATACCCTTATATATATAATAGTTTGAACTTAAGCAGTAACGGTCATAAAAACTTAATTATCGGAGAAAATGTGGTAAACGATGGATTCATCAAACAAATATATCTTTATTGAGAATGATAAGACCTTCAAACATATTTCCAAAAGGTTACATTTTGAACTATGAAAAACTAGTCCAGTCCATTGAGTAAGGACCGGGATAAGCTGAAGGGGAACTTACTTAGGACAAGAAAGTCCAAATGATTCTTCAAGATCAACATCTTCTACCTTCATTTCTTCTGGAAGCTTCCAATCGAATCGGTAAAAAAGATTGATAAGAGTCAAGTGTACCAAAGCCATGCATATTCCCATACCAGGGCACAATCTCCTCCCACTACCAAACGGCAAAAACTCAAAGTTTAGACCTTTATAGTCAATCAGGTTATCTATAAACCTTTCAGGGATGAAAGATTCTGGATCTTTCCAAACGTTTGGATTCCTATGAATAGCCCATACGTTGAGATAGATCCATGTTTTCTTTGGAATGTCGTAACCTCCTATCTTTAAATCTTTTGAAGCCTCTCTTAGAATTAGAAGTGGCCCAAATGGGTTTATCCTAAACGCTTCTTTAATCACCATTTTCAGATACTAGAGTCTTTCTATATCTTCTTCTGTGATATCGTCTTTGTTTTTGATCACTTGCCTCACCTTGGCTTGCGCTTTCTTGAGAACTCTTGGGTTTGCAATCAAATGTGTCATTACCCATGTCACTTTGTGGCCAGAAGTGTATACTCCACCAAGAAGAACGTTCTCTAATAATAACACACAAGATTAAAACTCTATGTAACATGTGAATTATGAAGTTATAGATTGAGATGTTCCCATTACTTACTAGAAGAATTCCTTTGGTGTGCTCTCACGTAATTAAGTTGGAACTCTCCAAGTCCAGTCTCTCCCCTTTCCATCTTGAGGAGCAAGTTAATGATATCATCCTTAGTATTTTTCATCTTCTAGGTGATGCTTTATAGATTGATCAAAAAATGTATCCATTGCCTTAAAAGCCTTGTCACATTTACTATGTAACCCACTGATCCTATCGATGATTTTACCAATAACCAGGAAGTAATCCGCTGCTGCGAAACTCTTCACCACCTCCATGCTTCCGTCAATGACTTCCTCGTAAGCAGGGGCGGACCCATGTTGAAAATAGGGGGGTCATCTGACACCCCATAAATATATAAATTTGATATTTTTCCTTACTAATTGATATGTGTTGATAGTTCAATTGGTTAGTAATAGGCATTTTGACCCCCTTATCTCATGTTCGATTCCACCATTTCTCATCAATTATTTACTCTTTCATTTTTCAATTGGGCTCCAGCCCATTATGATCCCAGAAAAAAAAAATGCTGGGTCCACCCCTACTCGTAAGTATCCTCAAGTTTACTCCCTTCAATACTGTTTTGGGTAACATATTTAAGTATTTAAGAAAATTGCTAGATTTGGATAAGAATATTATCAGTAATTTCTTTAAAAAAAAAAAAAAATATCAGTAATTCCAAAGAGAGCAGGTAGTTCGTACATTTTTATTGGTAATTCCAAAAAATATGCAGGTTTATTTATGGGGATTCCGGGTAAATTTTCATATTTCTTAGGATTGAACACATACAATATATCATGAATTTCAGGGTAATGCACAACTGAATCCAAATATTTATTCCAGATTTTTTAAAAAATATTCAAAAACACATGTATCCGCCATTTTACAATAGTTTTATTTGGATTTTCTTAAATTCTGATATTTGGATTTTCTTAAATTCTGATATTTGGATTTTAAAAATTATGATATTTGAATCCAACAGTTCATGATTTTATTGGGCTCTATATCAAGAGAGTGACTTGAATAAAAATTGATTAGATAAAAAAAAATACTGATATCAAATATTCAATACATCGTACAGTATATGAGATAATTAATAAAATTGACGGGATGGATTGTTTGATATTTTCCCATATTTTTGTTTCTTTTCAAACAGGTATCTATCTAACCTAATCAATCTAATTTGTTTTTGCATAGGGGTCTTTATCAATCTTTGTTTTTGTTAAAGGGGAGTCTTTATCAATCAATCACAAAATATTTTACGTCTGCACCAACGTTATCATTCGTTCAAGATATGTGGTTGCAATTGAATTCTTTCAAGATTAGCTTTGTTGTAATAGTAGATTTCCACAAAAACCATATATAATTCTAGATTCTCTAAGATATAGATGTCCACACAAACTAATAATTAAGATAATGGAAGATCTGTGTAAAAATAATAATATTTTTTTAGTATCTCTAAGATTTGTTCTACTTGTGAGTATTTTAGGCCTCACATAAGTTTATATCGAATTTACTCTTCCATACCCAAAACGTTTAAGTATATTTTGTATGTTCAGTTTGATTCCCAATGAATTTTCTAAGGTGATGTATGCTCGTTTGAATATTTGTAATTAGACCGAGCATATATCAAAATTCAAGGGCAAACTTTTGCAAGCTTATTGTCAATAAAAAGGATTTCGAATGGTGACAAGGAAATCAAAGGTGCAAAACAAAGAGAACAATTATATAAATATGGGTAGTTTTTGTAGAATAGGTGAAACAAATTGTATAAAACGACTAGAATAAAAGTTGACTAATGACCATAATAAGATTAGTTCTTTAAAACATAAGAAATAGTTTTATTAATATTATTCTTTGCTATTCAATTGATAACTTTTAAATGTCCTTTCAAATACAATGTTATTGACAAGAAGTCATACGTTATCAATTATGTTATTTTTTCATAGTTCAAAAAATACGTTATTTTTCAGGGCCTTTAGGAACCGATCTCTCTTGTTGTTCTTCAAATACCAAATGTAAGTCTTTCTTATGTGGCTATGTTTAATACTTTTTTCTTCATTTTTTTCTTTTTGATTTCTCAAATTGCTGGGTTTTTTTTATGAAGATGCTAGCATGAGGTTCATATAATCAAGCTACTTTCTATACTTGGGAGTTTGGAATATACATCAAACTATATTATGAATTATGAAACGATGGGTCACTATGATGAGGCTAGACACAAGGAATCTCACATTTTTATGATAACTTGTTGTTCAAAGATTTAAATACACTTAAAGAGTAAAATGCAAATATCTAAGTCACTCAATCAGGCCTCTTTGATATCACATCCAGAGGCAAGGTTTATACCTGGTGGAATAACCAAGAACTAAATCCTATTGCAAAGAAACTCGATAGGGTACTCATCAATGACCATTGGCTAATGCAGTTTCCTTACTCGTATAGTCACTTTGGTGATCTGGGACCTTCTGATCACTGTCCTTCAAGCATTGTGATAAGTGAAGGAACTCGGACCAAGAAACCATTTATGATTTCCCACTTCCTTCTCCGGCATGAAGACCTTCTCCCAAGGGTTTCTTACTTCTGGCAGAGTTTTAACATTGTTGGATCGTGCATGTTTACCTTATCAAAAAAGCTGAAATCACTCAAAGGAGTCCTAAGGAATTTAAACAGAGAGCATTTTTCAGGTATAGAACAGAGAGTAAATGATGCCCATGAAAGCTTGATCTCTTCCCAAAACGATCTCTTTGTAAATCCTACAGTCCAACGGGCTGAAGCCGAGAAGAATGCGCATAGAGTTTGGCTGAATCTCGCTGAGGTTGAGGAACAGTTTCTATTACAAAGAGCAAGAGTTCACTGGTTAGAGAACGGGGACTGTAACTCTGCTTTCTTTCATAGAACTATGGCAGCCAGAAGAGCAAGTAACCAGATTCACTACCTCTTGGACTCCAACGGTGAGAGAATCGATCTCTTGAATGATATCCAATCCCACTGTGTTGACTACTATGCAGATCTGCTTGGAGGGGAGGTTGTTCCTTTATCTGACGCCGAAAAGGAGCTGATCAGAGACTACACTCCATATAAGTGCAACGACTCTGCCAAACAGAGACTGCAATATACGGTCACACCTGAGGAAATCAAGAGAGAAGTGTTTGCCCTCCCTGCAAATAAGTCACTGGGACCTGATGGCTACACTGGTGAGTTTTTCAGGAAGGCTTGGGACATTGTAGGGCATAACTTCATTGCTGCTGTGTTAGAATTCTTCACATCGGGCAAGATACTAAAACAGTGGAACTGTACTTCTCTCACTCTAGTGCCAAAGAAAACTGGAGCTGAGAAATTAACTGACTTCAGACCAATTGCCTGCTGTAATGCAGTTTACAAAGTCGTCTCCAAGATCCTGGCCTCTCGCCTAGAATCTCTCTTGCCCGAAATGATTCAAACTCCCAGTCTGCTTTTGTCAAAGGTAGGCTGCTGGTAGAGAATGTTTTGTTGGCTACTGAACTTGTGCAAGGATTTAATCAGAAGCATACAACCTCCAGAGGACTATTGCAAGTTGATTTGAGAAAGGTATTTGATTCTATTAACTGGGAATTTATGCTTCTAGTACTCGAGTCTACAGACTTCCCACCAGTCTTTACCAATTGGGTCAGACAATGCATCACTACCCCGACATTCTCTATCACTGTGAATGGAGACCTATGCGGTTTCTTCAAGGGGAAAAAAGGACTTCGACAAGGGGATCCGCTCTCCCCATTCCTATTTGTTATGGCTATGGAGGTATTCACTGAGATCCTGAAAACAAGATTCAGAAATGGATCCATTGGCTTTCACCCTCTTGGGCTCAATCCGGAGATTACTCATCTAGCTTTCGCTGATGACATCATGATATTTTTTGATGGGTCTACAGCTTCATTACAAGGTATCTCAGAGGCTCTCCTTGTTTTTCATAACCTGTCAGGGCTTGCAATGAATAGAGACAAAACATCTTTATTCCAAGCGGGCTCTAACTCTCAGGAAACTGAAATCATTGCGGGATTTGGTTTTCGGTATAGGGCTATGCCAATACGATATCTGGGACTTCCTCTCTTGCACAGGAAACTTAGGAGAGCAGATTACTCCCCGCTTATTGACAAGGTCACTAAACGGCTTAACCATTGGACTGTTAAGAGTCTCTCCCTTGCTGGAAGACTACAACTTATATCCTCGGTTATATACTTGGTTAATTTCCGGCAATCTGCCTTTGCACTCCCTAAAGGGTGCCTCAAGGAAATCCAGAAACTATGCACCAGATTCCTGTGGGCTGGAGACTTGGAGAAAAAAGCTGCATGAAAAGGCTCCTGGAAAGATATTTGTCAAGCTAAGTCTGAAGGAGGGTTAGGATTGAGGGATTTCGTGATGTGCAACAAAGTGGTGAACCTAAGACTGCTATGGTTACTAATCTCGATAGTGGATCTTTGTGGGTGGCTTGGAATAAGGAACACGAGTTCAGCGATCAAACGTGTGGGAGGTTCGAAGTTCGAGCAATTCCTCTTGGATATGGAAGTTTATTATGTTTCTAAGGCCTATTGCCAAGGACCTTACTAGATGTGAAATAGGGGATGGACAAAATGCTAGTTTCGGTATGACACTGGACTTCCCACGGGCCATTAATTGAGTTCGTTGGGCTCGAAGGACCCTAGACACTGGGGGTACCTGCTACAGCGATCGTGGCTCGGCAAGGACCTCATCGCTGGAGGCTACCTGCTCAGCGATCTAGAAGACAAGTCCTTCAGCAACTACGCCTCACATTGCTAAACACCCCAATTCCGGATCACTCAAGAGGACCAGACGGATACAAGTGGGGAATCCCCCCTAACCATGTTACTAAGTTTTCCTCAAAGCAGACTTGGGAGCACATCAGGCCCGCAGCTCAAAAGGTTAGCTGGGCTAAAGCATAGGGGTTCAAAGGGGCTGTTCCTAAGTTTGCCTTCACATTTTGGACAGCAAACTTGGACCGCCTCCAGTGAGAGCAAGACTAGCGCTTGGGGCATGAACATTTCTCCATTGTGCTGTTCAGCAATCAAGAAACCGAAACTTCGTGACCATTTGTTCCTCCACTGCGAATACTCTGAACAAGTATGGGAGGAATCACTCAGGCGGCTTGGCCACTCCAGGTTCATTTTCCAAAACTGGAGCTCTATGATCACCTGGCTGTCTTCTGCATCATCGAACTACCCTACCAAACTAAAACAAATTGTGTGCCATGCAACTGTTTATCTCTTGTATGAACGCAACAACAGATACTTTAACAGCACTTCTACCACTCCAACTGTTATATCTAGGCAACTGGATCGATCAGTCCGTGATTTGCTACTGGCTAGGAGATACCGTAAGAGCTGGCAGAGGCTCTTATCCATCTGGTTCACCCATTCTTAATTAAGTAAACTCTAGACTGCAATTCCTAATGTGAAGCTCTATTTGATGTTTTAATTTTTTTGTATCAAATAAGCTACCAGCTAAAGCTCCTGTAATCAAACTTATTATTCCAAATGGTAATATAATTTACATTTTATAAAAAAAAAAAAAAAAAGTTTTTCCTTCCCAAACTTTGACTGTTGGCGTAATAGCATTTAGGCTTAAACTATTACTGCGTTTAGTATGGCTTAAACTTTATATATTATAGATAAAAAAAATTAGAGGAGACTGACTGTTTAGCCTAAACTTGTAGAGTTTTATTTTTTGAGAATTTTTGTGTGAACTCTCTCCCTCAGTGAATTTCTAATTAATGCATGGTTTAATTCTTGTTAGTGTTGTATTCGTCATCACTCGGAGTGACTAATTTTGATACTCAATTTCTCCTAACAGACTTTTATAACCATTAAAATATTTGAAATTCATTTAAAAGCCCACCAATTCTAAAAGCCTTGTAAAATTATTGGAGTATATCTGAAATTCACTAAAAGCCCACCAATAATAAATCAAAAATAATCAGAACCTTTAATCCAATACATTTACTACAATTTAATAAAAGCCCACTAATTACTGAAATTCATTATAGTTAATTATTCAAAATATCACCAAATTAACTTTATATTATACATATATTTTTGTGAAGTCGGGTCCAGATAATCTAATCTTTAAATCAAAATTTTTGGATATGAATCTGGAAGCTCCGATATTTTAATTTTCAGATCTGTTTGTTTTGTGTAGAGTTTAAGATTCTGGATTTTTTGTCCATACATAACTTAAATCACATAAACTGTATTTTACCATAATGAAGAGTATGTATAGTAATGTAGTTAACTAATTCATTCAATTTGCGCCAAAGAAGTACGTGATAACAACTCAAAACGAAAAAAAAAAAAAACTTATTCGATTTGGATAATATAAATACTACGTTTAACAAAGTGATATTAGCAAAATTGTTGTGTTGTCTACGTGTACATAATCTAATAATGTTTAGAGCTTTAATAAATCAATCAACATCGTTACAGATCAATTCTTTACCCTCAGAAATAAAGATCCAAAACTACATGACGAAATTCACTTGCATATCGTGTCCTTTCTCGTCGACATAAAAACTTTATTATACAGATACATATATAATATAGTCATTAAGTGTGTAATGAGATTTTTTTTATAAATGGTTGGAGCCAATGACAAGATTTAATTATTCACCCGAGAAATATCTTCTCCAACTATAGAAAACAAATGCTTCATCGCGTCATCATCATTTGTTTTTATCCGAAATTTCAGTCAACAATACTAATCTCTTTCACCAAAATCTTTGGACTATTGTTGCAAAGAAAGTTTTAGATTATGTTTTGAAATCCATTTATATGAACGGCTTAATTATTTTAAAAGTCAACTAAATATATGCTTATTTAAGAAAAAAATATGTATATCAGAGGCTGATTTAGACATTAATTTTATCAGGAACATAAACAAAAATATGATGCAAAATTATACATTAATAAAGGAGCATTATATTATTTTTTATAACAAATTAGGCTAATTTTGAAAATGTTATAGAAGATAACTGTCCCTCCCAAAACATATGTATATATATCGGCTTGATTGTAACACAATAACACATGCAATGAATCGGTCAAATTTTAACACATTAATATTATATATATATATATATATATCATCATCATCATATTTTTCAAATTAAGAAATAAGTATTATATATATAATATTAATGTGTTAAAATTTGATCGATTCATTGCATATATATAAATATCATCATAAGTATTATTTTAACATTTTCAGGCTAGCTAGTTAATAAACAGAAAATTATAAAAACTTACACTTTTGATTTACTAAATAAGTTAGATCGATCCATAACAAATTTTACTCTCAACTTATTAGTATCATGATGGGTTGTATTGAGATGGTTTTAGTCAAACAAATTTTAAATATCTGTTACGTTGATCTGAACAACCTCCTTTAGCAACTGTGCAAGGGAAAAATAGTTACAGTTAAAACTAGAACACATATTTATTATAGATGAAAGACTATACAAATGAGTATAGATCTAATGTTGATGCATAATGGAATAATTTTCAGTTCATGACATGAAATTTTTTTAACAGATTTTGGATTGCAAGTCGAAGAAAGTCATAAGATCATGATTCATGAAGAACAGCTCTCGCAGACAGAGAATAATATGTAGTCGGTTTAAGTATCATGTTTCATCAACCATGAGACTCGCAAATAGCACTTAATTAATACATATTGTACTTCAACGAATGTTACAAATATGACGGTATACGTTTTCCAATGTTTAATAATAAGTTAAACATGTAATTTAATTTAGCCAACAGCTAAACCAGTTCGTAGTACTAGTATCTAGTTGATATATTATATTATACACAAACCATAATATGGGTTGCAGAACAAGACAAAACACATGGCCTTTTTAATTAATTAAAAATAAGGTTTTTTTTTAAGAAAACTTGAACCATTTTAACTATTTATTTTATAAAATTTGTACAATAGTGTTTTGAAAACGATATTTTGAAATTAATAATTAATCAAAATTAAGGTAGGCTATACGACTGTATCATTTGCCCACTTCCCAACGGCGCCACCCATGCAAGGAGGCCCCATATTTCAATCTTACAGGCTGAAAAAATAAATAATGTTAACATTTTCATTAAACAAATCATTATTACTAATTTATTAGGTATTTTAGCACGAAATGCGCGACTTTATCCACATTTTATTATTTATGTAAATTTTGTACCATCTATTTGATTTTTTGAACCGTTTTAAATTAATTAGTTGTTGACAAAAAACAAGAAAAGTATTTTAGTTGGTTAAATGTTTTGCAAATTTTTATGCAAAATTTATATTTTGATTGGTGAATAGATTTAAAGAATTTATAAAATAATAAATTTCTTACACGCTTTTAGCCGAAGGTTCTTATAAAACGGATTGGAGTGAATAACATTTAATGAAAAGGTAAAGTAAAACTGAAAACATAAATACATTTAACCATTTACTAATTTAATTAAAAAAATCAATGCATAAACAGAAAGTTGTAACGGAAAGAGTAACATAAAATCATGATAATATAATACCATCTACGTAAAACTAAAGCAACTAAAATCACCCCACTGAAATATATATTTTCCAAGGGGCTATCTCAAACTGCCGCCTCTAAAGTCCTTGGCTTGGTTTTCTCATAAGTTATATAAACTAAACCACCTTCAAGCATCATCATTCATCACCACTCTGAGTATATGCTGAATAAGGAATCATTCTACTTTTGTATATGCTCATGGAACCCAAACATAAACTCATAAATCATTCTTCTTTTTCTTGTTAACCGGAAAAAAAAAACAACAACTAAATCACTATGGAGGAAGAACAACAACGGCGAGTTCTGTTCGGAAAATACGAGAAGGGAAGATTGTTAGGCAAAGGAACATTCGCAAAAGTCTACTACGGCAAAGAGATCATCACCGGAGAAAACGTAGCCATCAAAATCATCAACAAAGATCAAGTTACCAAACGTAATCATATGATTGAACAAATCAAAAGAGAGATCTCAATCATGAGACTTGTTCGTCATCCAAACATCGTCGAGTTAAAAGAAGTCATGGCTACAAAAACAAAGATCTTCTTCATCATGGAGTTCGTTAAAGGCGGTGAGCTCTTCGCTAAAATCGTTAAAGGAAAGCTTAAAGAAGACGCAGCAAGAAAATATTTCCAACAATTAATCTCAGCCGTTGATTTTTGTCACAGTAGAGGTGTTTCTCATCGAGATTTGAAACCGGAGAATCTCTTAGTCGATGAGAATGGAGATCTTAAGGTTTCTGATTTTGGTCTTTCGGCTTTGCCGGAGCAGATTTTGCAAGACGGATTGCTTCATACTACGTGTGGAACTCCGGCGTATGTAGCACCGGAGGTTTTGAGGAAGAAAGGTTACGACGGTGCTAAAGCTGATATTTGGTCATGCGGTGTCGTTTTGTTTGTTCTTCTCGCCGGATTTTTGCCGTTTCAAGATGAGAATCTGATGAATATGTATAAGAAGATATTCAAATCGGAATTTGAATTTCCGCCGTGGTTTTCGACGGAATCTAGGAGATTGATTTCGAAGCTTTTGATCGTTGATCCTGATAAACGGATCTCGATTCCGGCGATTAAGCGTACGTCGTGGTTTCGTAAAAACTTCAATCCTCCGATTGCTTTCGAAATCGACGAACCGATTCAATCTCCGCCGCGAAACGACGGCGGCGATGAAGGTGACGAAACAACAACAACAACAACAACAACACCGATATCGCCGAAATTCTTCAACGCGTTTGAATTTATCTCGTCGATGTCATCGGGGTTTGATTTGTCGAGTTTGTTTGAGAGCAAGAGGAAGCTGAGATCTATGTTTACGTCGCGGTGGTCGGCGTCGGAGATAATGGCGAAGCTTGAAGGGGTTGGGAAAGAGATGAATATGAAAGTGAAGAGGACTAAGGATTTTAAAGTGAAGATGCAGGGGAAAACGGAAGGGAGGAAAGGACAAATCGCTGTGACGGCGGAGGTTTTTGAGATTGCGCCGGAGGTCGCCGTCGTTGAGCTATGTAAATCGGCGGGAGATACTTTGGAATATAATAGGTTATATGAAGAAGAAGTCAAGCCGGCGTTGAAGGACATCGTGTGGTCGTGGCAGGGTGACAATAATAATAATATTAATATTACAAATAATGATCGTATCAATGATAGTAATAATAAGGTAGTAGTGACTTAGAGAGAATATAATGATAGTAATGTAAAACTGTTTCTTTTTGTTAATCAGTTGTTAGATTCAGATAAGTTTTTTGTAAATCGTGTATGTAGAAGGTAATGTTGTTTCGAAAGTAACTTAGAGAGAATATAATGATAGTAATGTTCTTTTTTTATTTGTGCCATGTTGTAGAAGTTACTTAACCATGCCAAAATTGTTACTGTCATGTACATTACCATGCCAACAATAACTTTCGGATATACAGTCAAACTTCTATAAATTAATAATGTTATAATCCAATTTTTTTTATTAATTTTATAGAGGTTCTACTGTATGTGACATGTTGTAGAAGTTGTTAAATAACCACGCCAAAATTGTTAGTATTGTGTCCTATCCGCCGGAAACATATTACAATCAACTACAATTTATACAAACCAATCATGTCCGTCTAAGAATGTTAGGTCATAAGCAAATTAATTTTGCAGAACCCTCTTCACAATAAAAAAAAATTTAGACCTCTTTTGTTTTAAGTTTTTTTTTTTGAAATTTAACATGTACCATTGACGTCTATGTTGCCATGGATCACAGACATATATGAAACCAATATGAACCTTACATAAGAGATTCATCATCTGTTGTGCTTTCCGAATATTCGAATTCCCGTCTAGAACAACCACATTATTGTAACATGTATTAACGTTAATTACAAGAAACTACTTGAAACGGTTTTTTCTCTTAAAATAGACCTATTTGTAAACATTTAACCGCTAAGCATTTTTTTAGGCATCATTACAATTAGATTACTATTTTTATACGATAATATGTCAGTTTAGCTACAGTTGGACATATACCTGTTTGACAATTGGACACGGTAACGTTAGCTTGCGTGATAGAGAAAAAGTAACGGACAAAACTTAGTTTGAGAAGAACATAGCACGTGTTCGTGTCGTAGAGAGTCCCAAAGGACCCACTTTTTTCATTTTCCAAAGTTAAAACAATTAGAAAGTAATTACAATTTACAAAGGGCAAAGACACGACAAAAGGCTATTTAAGTTCTTAAACCGCCTAGTTTTAGTTTACTTGCAGTTGCAGCCTAGTCTAAAATAGGATACATAATACATTGTGAAACTTCGACGAATCCAGTTGTTTAGTTGTCGTTGCATTGATATTGCGTAATGCAACCATTCCGGAAAACATGAAAGAAAATATTCAATATGGCAAGAAAAAAAGAGTATTTTGTTTATATTCACCAATACTAACTTCCCGCCGAGACATTTTTTTCCTATTTCATTTTTTCCCAGCAACAGATTATTTAAAAAGGATTATAACTTGGAAAATTCAAAAAGTCACCAAGGATTATAACACTATTACAACAAAAACCAATTGAAGTTGTCCAGATATCTCTATGACTCAAAAGTTTATCCTATTGTGTATGAATTATTGTCATAGTCTCGTAGAAATCATAAGTTCATAACCATGCATGGGTGATATAAGTGACAAAAAATAAAAATGAGAGGATAAAAAGACTAAGACAAAAACAAAAATAGAAAGATAATGTTTGTAGGTCCAACGAATCATTATTTAGCCTCGGATGCATGTAATGTAACTCGGCCTGAAGTGGATGGAATCTGCGCCAACATTATCACTGGTCCACCAAACTCTATCCAAGATTCCAAATAATAAGGTTATTTTCAGCCAAACATAGATATTATTAGCTCGTACACTAAAAAAAAACCATAAAATCAACCCTATATATGTCTACTACAATCCTATAAAAATAGTTAAAATCGTCTAATCTGGAAATAGGTCATGACAACATCCATAAAAGGATTAGATAAGGTCACACAGATTTGATCCTAACTTTTTAGTGTGTGCAAGTCGATCTAGTCCAATCTAATTCCATCATGTTGTTATGCGGTTAATTGTATCATATACAAAACGGTTTAAGGGGTTTGATTCAACAATTCAACATAGTTCTTGTGAGTTTGATCTTATATGCATCCGATCTAACCAAAACAAAAAACTTACGCGTCCTATGTCCGAACAATCTCATAATATTGAATTTGAAACGGTCAACAAAGTTTTGGGGCTATCCTAAATTCTAAACCGGTGGGTCTGGGGAAGGGGGGTTGTGGTGTCAGACCAAGGGACAGTGACATATAAACAGATGAAATACAATAGCGCAAATTGTATCCAATGAAACATGCCTTCTACATTAATAATGGAGTAATAAGAGAGCATGTAAATTTTTTCTTTATATGTTAGATTTTACGTGAGTATCTAATTTATCAAATACTGTAGAATTTTGTTTAAAGAGTCCGTTTAACAAATTAGATATTCACAACAAAAATTATGCAAATCTATTGTTTTGCGCATGTTATGATGATTCGATGTAACATATTTACTTTAAATTCGAATCTGATATAAATTTTTAAAATTCATTGCAAGAAGGATTAATTTTAATTAAACATCTTGTCCAAACTCTTGAACTGGAACTACATATGGAGAGTACCAATCTGCATCAAAGATCTCCTGAAGCTTTAACACAATCTTGGTGTTGTAAGTTCCAAAGCTCACACCACTAGTTGTGAAGAAGTAATCCCAAACAAGATTGGTAGTTCCTATGTGAGCTCTCACATCGCTGACGGCGTATTTCCCATGATTCACCCTCGTGTAATCTGGATACTTGTTCCTGGTTTTAGTCCCGTTTCTAACGGCAGGTCCTGTCTTGTTAAAACCAGGAATCATGTAGTATCTAATCTCCACTTGGCCAGAACATTTGTTTTGTACAGAGGTAGAGGAGCAAAGAACATTGGAGTAGAGCAGCGACCTCAAGTATCCATCAGTGGCCTTGATGAAATGACCCCAATATGCTACTAGGATCTTCACTTTCGCACTCGTGGCGAAGACGACCTACGATGTCAATGTATCTATTTCATATTCTGGCATTTTAGGCGAGTAAGATCATCAAGAACAATGCTAAGTAAGTGATTTGGCACATGTCCCTTACATAGTACTTTATATCTTTTCTTTATTTTCGATGTGGGATCCTAACACATAAGTAAGTACCTCGGAAACTGCGGAAGAAAAGGATGACCAGTAAACTTTAGGATCAGTGTATTGAGACTGACCAAGCCAATCCATTGTATTGATCCTCACTGTTCCTCCTTCCACCAAAGATTTAATTGTATCTATCCAACCTTGTTCATCAGATTGATGCTTTCCAAAAAACAGCTAACATATTTAACAAGTCAAAAACCATATCATATACAAATCAAAGAGGTCTGAAAAAAATGTTGTAAAGTTATTGTTTTTCACCTCTGGTGGTGCAAAAGATAGATAGCTCGGTTGCGGTTCTGGAAAACAACGGTTTCTAGGGAAAGTTTCGATTTCAACACTGAACATCTCAGGATCAGATAATGAAGGATAACATGGGGACACATTAGGTGTCTCTATGTAACTTGGAAGAGGTGACCTACACCTTGCTTTTCTAGGAAGAAAATGAGACCAACAAGGAACAGTTCTATTGATCAGCCATTGTTGATCTGACGTATTTCTTGTGTGAGTTGAAGAGTCAAGAGAGGCCAATCTCCATAAGTTATCAAAATAAGTTTTAATCTCTCGAGCAATTCGCGAACACCCACTCAAGTAAATCCCAACTTCTTTCACCTAGCAAAACCCATCCAAATAGTTGAATTCATTGCAGCCATTGATGTTCAATGTGATTCCAATGTATATAGACATACCTGAGTTAGAGATTTCCAATCGTTGTTAGCAGAGCCAATATACACATCGCGATCATCAGAAATCCAAACCTTGGCATGAACAATTCCTGAGCCCCACCATTTGCTTAGTAACAAAGTCACATTCTTCACGTTTGATCTTCCAAAAGCAAGATCAGATGGTTCTTTGGTATATTCTGGATACACTCCTGAATGAGACAATAGTCTATGCACAAATATTTATCATTCAAAACGTTATAATAACTATTCCTAAATGAGAACATGTGTGTGTTCGTAGTAATATATACCTGATATTAACATTGCGGTTAGCAGCATTGTCTATAGAGTTGTAAACAAGAGAACCAAGATGAGCTCCAAATCGTTGCAAATCTGAATCAGAATAACCGAAATCGCCCCGAGCGAGGATCCTTTGGAGTAGCAAGAAGCTGCCAATACTGTGCTATGATGTCAAGTGATGTTGTTGAATTATTAGCCAGCCACTGAAACACATCCCCTACACAACCAACATTTCCCTCAAAACAAATACAAATATTGTCTTTGTAAAAAGCCTAACTAAATTCTTTATATAGAAAAAAAAAAGCCTAACTAAATTACCGAACTTTTCCAAGATATTAACAAAAACAGAGCTAACATATAAAACAGAGGAAACAAAGATCAATAATAACAATTATGAAAGTACCAAAAACCCAACTTTTCTCTGAAACAAGCAATAAAATGAATTGTTGCACGAAAGTTTTACTTCCAGTTTAGAAATTCTTAGAGCATATCACACAAATTGGTAGATTTTTTATGGGGAAAAAAACAGAGCAAAGAAAAGAAAAGCAAGAGAGAAAACAATATTTACTGAATCCAAAAAAAATCTGAGAAGCATTGAAGAACCTGTAGAGAGTACACCAGAGATGCGAGGAAGCTTAGGTATGTCTGTGGGGATGGATTGAACCAGCCAAGCTTTGCATTGGACCGAAGATTCGGCGACACGTGGCAAGGAGAGGCAAGCTAGAAACAAAACGATGACGTATAAAAGTACTCTGTCTCTCCTCATCCTCCTTCGAGTCAGTCAAGAGATGATGATATGATATGAGAGAATCCATTATAGTAACGAGGACCGACCCAATATTCTATTACGGATAAATTTGATCTTCAAAAGTCAATGCACTTTTCTGTTTTCTACTGTTTCACATCACCTATCATAAATTTCAACTTTTTTTTGGATAAAAGATAAATTTCAACTTCTTGGGAACAATTTTAAAACTTTTGTATTTGAGGCAGAATTTTTTCATGCAATTTAATTCATTTTCTTTTAGTTAGTAAAATAATATGAATTAGGATACTATATCGGAGTGAAAAGAAAAGAAAAAAAAATTATGTTAATAATGTTGTAAGATTTTTTCCACTTTTGTTTGTGTTCTACAGTTTTTGTATACCGAAATCAATGATAGACTTATACCGAATAAATAACTGTTGGATGAAACTATATACTCTAAATCTTAAAATAAAACTATGCACTTTTCTATAAGAGTGAATCAACCCTATTCATTTTTTTAAATAGACAAATTTTTCATAAATATTGATGTGTTAAATGAATATTTATCAAATGCAAAGCCTCTTTTTTTGCTATGGTCCATAAGCAAACATAATTCAAGTAGTAGAAATTAAAAATGGCATGATCGAAAATATCATATACAAAAGCAGAAAAAGGAAGACGCGTAATTTTTTCTTACTTCTGAACATTCCTCAATCTCATAGCACTTCTCTTTTATGCCTAGATCCTCTGCTTTGCAGCTCTGTGCTTTTCTCTTTATAAACTTTCTTATACTTAAGCCCTTTAACAAAAAAAAAAAAAAAAAATTTCTTATACTTTTCTACTTTATCAATAATTAATTGGCCAAAAAATTTCCCTTGTTTGCAACCACCAAAATCTCAGGATCAGCTCTGGTTGATGGTAACATACTAACATTAAGGCACACTCTCTATCTTGTCATAAAAAAAAATAGATTTGACATCCAAATGTAGCCATACCATAATTGACAATACTTTACTTAACACATAATCAAGTACATGAAAATCAACATTAGTTATATTATGGGCTTAAGAAATATGGCCCATTATCACTCTAATTTGGTGAAATTTCAACGAAAGACACGTGGCGAAATATAAATGGAAAGAAATGATGTTACAGAGACAAAGCAATAACGGAGAGAGAAACAAGGATCTAAATCAATTTCTCTCATAGTGCTCTTTACTCTTTACTTCTTCTCTCCGCGACTCACAAAACTCAAAACCGTAGCTTCTTAGCTCCAGATCTGTGGAACCGCCATGGCTATGGAGTTCTATAGCAATTCCAGAAGAATACATATTCTTCGATCTGTGTTTGCTGCGATTCTTCTTCTCTTCATCCATACCGCTAACTCTTTCTACCTTCCCGGTGTCGCTCCTCAGGATTTCGAAAAGGTAAAACCGTTTCGATGTTCTGGGATCTGATTTGGATCTCTCGGATCTGGTTTTTGAATTTTTGGTTTAGGATTTAAATTAGCGATATCGTAGTGACGATGCCACCGACATTTGAGTTTTTGAGGCTCGAATTTGATCTTCTTCTTTACGATCTCCTGATCTATACAATGTCGTATTTCAATGGAGCTATAATAGATTTTGTTGGTTAGTTGGTTCAATACCGGTTTTAACTGGTTTATTTATGTGGTTTATTGACATTAAGATTGATAACATCATTTTTTTTGTATCATGATTAGCTTCTCATTACACAAAATTGATACAAATCTCTGTATTTTTTTTGCATGTTTGTTTTATTAGCATCCTTAAAAAATTGTAATTGTTTAGATTCAAGCTGAAATTGATCTTGTTTCTTATATGTAGGGAGATGAGCTGAAGGTGAAAGTAAATAAATTGACCTCTATAAAGACTCAGCTTCCATATTCGTATTACTCTCTTCCTTTTTGTCGTCCTAAGAAGATAGTGGACAGTACTGAGAATCTTGGTGAAGTGCTTCGTGGTGACCGGATCGAAAATGCTCCTTATTCGGTTTGTTTGGAAATGATTGCAGTTGATACTTGCTTAAAATTTTGAATCTTTCTCTCTACTTTGCCCCTAATTCTTGTGAAGTTTGGATATTGCAGTTTAAAATGCGTGAGGCACAAATGTGCAATATTCTCGGCCGTGTCACTCTTGATGCAAAGAGTGCAAAAGCATTCAAAGAGAAGATTGATGATGAGTATCGGGTCAACATGTAGGACCTAGAATATGAGCTTTTCTACGACTTTTTTTTATGATTAGCATGTACTCCCTCTGTTACTTTTCTCATACCGTGCTTGTGTTTGTGTGTGTTAGGATCCTTGATAACCTTCCTCTAGTGGTTCCAATCGAAAGAGTTGATCAGGTTCAGGGTTCTCCTTCTATTGTGTATCAGCTAGGCTATCATGTCGGTCTTAAAGGCCAGTATGAAGGGGTAAGTTAGTTTGGATTGTTCACTATTTGCATTACACCTGATAGCACGATTTTCTAAGCATTTCTTTTTATTTACAGAGCAAAGAGCAAAAGTACTTTATGCACAATCACTTGGCATTCACTGTCCGGTATCACAGAGACACGCAAACCGATGCTGCAAGGATTGTGGGATTTGAGGTCAAACCATTCAGGTGCAGTGCTTGTTGACAAATTGGACTCTTGGGTTCTCCTCTATTTTCAGTACTAATTATCCTTCTTTCTCATGATTCTCTATTTTTCAGTACTAATTATCCTTCCTTCCCATGATTTGTAGTGTCAAGCATGAATACGAGGGACAATGGAGTGACAAGACCCGTTTGACTACCTGTGATCCCCACACAAAGCGCCTGGTTGTTAGCTCAGCTACACCTCAAGAAGTTGAGAATAAGAAGGAAATTATTTTCACATATGATGTTGATTTCCAGGCAAGTTCTTGCTCGACTAATCAGTTTATCACCTGATAGTTATGTCTTAGTGAGATATTGTGGTGTTCTTGTTCTTACTGTTTTGATTTTGACGCTGCCGCCTCTTCAGGAAAGTGAAGTGAAGTGGGCATCTAGATGGGATGCTTATCTTCTGATGAGCGACAATCAAATTCATTGGTTCTCTATTGTCAACTCTCTGATGATCGTCCTCTTCCTCTCTGGTATGGTAGCAATGATCATGCTGAGGACCCTTTACCGCGACATTTCGCGGTACAATGAGCTTGAGACTCAAGAAGAAGCTCAAGAAGAGACAGGGTGGAAACTTGTACATGGCGATGTCTTCAGGCCTCCAACCAATTCGGATCTTCTCTGTGTCTATGTTGGTACAGGTGTCCAGTGTTTAGGCATGGTACTTGTCACTATGATCTTCGCCATGCTCGGATTTCTATCACCTTCCAATCGTGGAGGTCTTATGACAGCTATGCTTCTCCTCTGGGTCTTCATGGGCCTCTTTGCTGGTTACGCCTCTTCACGTCTCTACAAAATGTTCAAAGGAACAGAATGGAAGAGAATTGCCTTCAGAACAGCCTTCTTGTTCCCTGCAGTCGTCTCGGCCATCTTCTTTGTCTTAAACGCTCTCATCTGGGGACAAAAATCATCCGGAGCTGTCCCCTTTGGAACAATGTTTGCTCTGATCTTCCTCTGGTTTGGAATCTCGGTCCCTCTTGTCTTCGTTGGAGGTTACATTGGATTCAAGAAGCCAGCACTCGATGACCCCGTGAAAACCAACAAAATCCCACGTCAAATCCCAGAGCAAGCTTGGTACATGAACCCAGTTTTCTCAATCCTCATTGGAGGAATCCTACCGTTCGGTGCAGTCTTCATCGAGCTTTTCTTCATCCTCACATCCATATGGCTCAACCAGTTCTACTACATCTTTGGTTTCCTCTTCCTCGTCTTTGTGATCCTTATGGTCACCTGCGCCGAGATAACCATTGTTCTTTGCTACTTCCAGCTCTGCAGTGAAGACTATCTCTGGTGGTGGAGGTCTTACCTCACCTCAGGTTCTTCTGCGCTCTATCTCTTTCTCTATGCGGCCTTCTATTTCTTCACAAAGCTCCAGATCACTAAGCCAGTCTCGGCTATGCTTTACTTCGGGTACATGCTTATTGCTTCTTACGCGTTTTTCGTGCTGACTGGAACAATTGGGTTCTACGCTTGTCTCTGGTTTACTAGGCTCATCTATTCCTCGGTTAAGATCGATTGATTCAGAAAAAAAAAACGTTGAAGAGAAGAGAGAAAGAAAGAAGAAGGTAATATAGTTAATGATTTGCACAAGCTTTTGTTTTTGCTCAATAGGGTTCCTCTTGTTTCGCTCTGGTTTTGGTTACAAGTAACAAAAGAAAGGTTTTATATGTAAACCTTTTTATTAGAGTGTATTCTGTTTGATTTTCCCAAATTTAACACTTTGGATTATCCTTCTCTTAATTGACAATACTATGTGATTCTTTCATTTCTATTTATACTCTTTTTACTGTTTTGTCTATCATTTGTATGCCAATTAGATTTCCGATATTTTGAAAATCTGTCTCCGACCGTTATTAAAGAATGGTTTTTATATCTAATTTCTTGGAATTCGAGTCTTAATGAGAACAACACATTGGTAAGGACTTTGTCCCTTTAAAATAACCGTTGGAGCAACAGAGAGAAGCAACAAACACCATTTACTTCCAACGGCTAGTTTCTTCCTCTATATCTACAGACCCAATCACTCACAACAGAGCCCAAATAAGCCATAAAAATCACTCTCGTTCTCTCTCTACACTCAGACAAAACTTAATTCTAGTGGCTCGAAGAACACTTGTGGAAGCTTCTTTTACATTCTTCTTCTTGTTGGTCGATCTGGCCTGTTGCAAAGAGATTCTGGTTGGAGGCAAACCCAGCGCCTGGAAAATCCCCTCTTCACCTTCTGATTCCCTCAACAAATGGGCTGAGAGTTTGCGGTTTCACGTCGGTGATTCTCTCGGTGAGTTTTACTTTTCATTTCCCCAGTTCAAATCCAAAACTCAGCTCATTTCTTGAGAATCATAAAATTTGTAAAACTCTTTGTATGTGAACAGTGTGGAAGTACGATGGGGAGAGGTTCTGCAAGTGACGAAAGAAGCGTACATTAACTGCAACACCACAAACCCAGCAGCTAATTACAGCAATGGAGACACTAAGGTGAAGCTAGAGAGATCTGGTCCTTCATTAGCGGCTCCAAAAGCAACTGTATCGAAGGCGAGAAGCTTCACATTGTCGTCATGTCCTCTCGTGGTGGCCACACCGGTGGTTTCTTCACTGGTTCTGCTCCTTCTCCTGCATCTTCGCCAGCTTTGTTGGGAGCTCCAGCCGCGGCTCATGCCACCGGTGGTTCTGCTTCTTCTTTGACCTGTAGAGTTGGAGTTTTGGGATTTGTTGGATTATTAGGAATTGTTTTGCTCTGATTTTACTTTTACCTGACTTTGTCCAAAGCTTCTTAATACTTTGATCCATGAGATTTGTTTAATTCTTTTGGCTTTATGACAAAGCGTAATTCACAATTAACCTTTAAGAGCTATCAAAAACCAGTTGCTAACACAATGCAACTACAACAGCATATACTACTACAAACAACCCTAACAAGGCCCAAAAATTAAAGATAAGTTGAGAAAACCAACTTCTCTCTGTGATAGCGATGATGACAAATGCCACAACTACGGTCCAGTAAATGTAGCAGCAGCTGCAAAAGACGGAAGAGAGAGAGAGAGAGAGTTGAAGAACCGAAAATGTAGCAAAGAAGTAAGGAACGCAATTGTTTACAAAGAGAACTGAAGACATTAAAATAATTCTAGCATGTTGAAACAAAACTGATGCTGAATAAACAATACAGCATCCAATCAGCAAATAAGTTATTGCTTCGGAAATCGCTACAATGAACAACCTTACTACCCAATTGGCTTGTCCTTTATGACTTCAAAGCAAAGTTTGTCAAAGATCAAAATCCATCAGGAGAAGCAAATAAATCCGTATGGAAAGACTCGTAAAGAGGCGAAAAAGTGAAAGAAACAGTGTTTTACTTTTATTATGGGATAAAATGTCTATAAGAGTTTTCTGTTTGTCAGGATGGGCCACTTAGTTGGCAATTCTAGAGATTTGCTTTCAGGTGTCAGAGATATTCAGATTCTCTCACACTTAGCCAAGAGAACATTACCATGATATATATTGGTAAATCAGGCTGTGCCAACTTCAACATCATCTGAACCATCAGCTGCTGCCATTAGAGGTCCCTTCAAACCATTTTCATTGTTACCAAGAAGCTCACGAGCTGCCTTTTCAAGAAATTCCTTCGCAGCTGACTGAACAGACTGTTTCTCATTTGATTGGTATTTCCTCTTTTTCGCACTTGTCCCTGAATTCCTGATCCTTGATTTCTCTCCTTTACTGAGGTCTTTAATGTTTTGCTTTTCGGCTACATTCATATAGCAATGACTGTTAGAGAAACATGAATATAAAGGACAAGAGAAAGGTGGAAACGAAAACTATCTACAAGCTTACCCGATGTAAGATCAGGCAGAGAGTGTTCGATGAAACGAGTGGCTGCCTGACGGTTTAAGACAGTAGTTGGACGCAATGGTTCTACGATAAAAAAGAGAAACAGATAAGAGGTCATTTAGTGGATAAGACTCTGAATTAAAGGTAACAAATCAGTGCCTAACGAAATCAAATCAAATCAAATACACAATTTCCTAATCAGATAAACCTAGACAAATCAATGAAACGGTGCGCATGAAAAATAAGGCTTTCGATTAACTGTGTAGAACTAATCAGCCCATTAGTATCCAATATCAGATCGACAAAACGGTTCTTGTATGAAAGGCCCACAAGGCATTCTATAAAACGCGGCACACAAGCGTTACCAACCAAGTAAACACCTTCTAAACGGTAATAGTTTAGTTCTTTCGATAAGAGACTAGTCTCCCCCAATTTGAGATAGTAGACAGGAACAAATGGATCTTCAACAAAAAGAAAAAAAAAACAAAAAGATTGCCATATTCGCGAAACATTAACATCAACAATTAGCCACTAATGAATTCAAATCAAATAAGTTTTGTAAATGGAAGGACATCCTGACTAAAATAAAGTTGCAAACATTACTCCATTTGATTAAAAAGGTTTTCAACCGAAAAGCGAAAACAAAGAAAATAGCTCATGAATCAGTCTCCCTAATTTCAACAGACTAAAACGTTTCTCCAAAGGGAATGAATCTCCCTTAAATTTAAGATGATAGGTAGATGCAATAGTAAGGTGACGAACATATAAACGAAAAAATCCAAAACAATGCATTCAGCGCAACTCGCGAGACATTATGATAAGCCTTCCAATAGAAAACACCACTTTAATAAACAAACTTGAAAAAATACTCCCCTGCATTTACGATAGGTATATGCAATGAAGAACCCTTCAACGAAATTATTATATCAACGGAAAATTTAAAATCGACACTAAGCATTGAACAAAAGAAAAGAAAACTAAACAAAGGATCAGAAACACAAGTCCTCTTAGTAGAGAATGTGTTATTCAATGATAAGGTACACAGAGAATTTCATTTAGCATTAGAAATGGTTAGTCCCTATCAATCTCTAAAAAATTAAGATTGACTAAGAAAATTCTAAACTGAGAGCATATTTTCGAATGTTACTTTATAAAGTAAATGGATGCAGCAATTCCCCAATGAAAAGAGAAACTCAGAAAACTTGTTTCCTCCACGAGAGTCTACAATACAATCACCAATTCCAATTGAAACAAATGGTTTTCTAACAAGAGAAAACAACAGTTTAATAAACCCAAAGAGTTGTTATGATCTCTCTACAAATCATTTCAGGCACCCGGATATCAATTTTTACCTTTACTTCGATCGATACACCGCTGAAACTTCTCTCTGTACACATTTATCCGCTCCTGCAAAAACCATACTACAATCAACAAAACTACCAAAGATACATTTTTGATTACATTTGCAAAACGTATAGAGTTCACCAGCACCAATTGATTAAGCAAACAAAGATAAAGAGAAAACTAAAATATTCAAAAGACACTAAATTTATTATACATACAATTTCAGATTTAACACGACGATCATCAGGATCAACGCCGGTACACCTCAACCTCACTGGAAACACAAAAACCCACAAAACATTAATCTCAAATAAAAAAAACTTCAATTTTCATTTCAATGGAAACAGATTAAGAAGAAAGAAGGGGTTTACGATCGTAAAGAGTAGTGGTGGCTTCAGCGAGCAAGTACATAGTCTTAGCTCGCTGCAATGGTTGCATTGCTGCAAGAACCTCTGGCTCGGCTAAAGTAAGCATCTGTTCAAGTTGCGGTTTCAGTTCATTGAGGTGCGTAAGCGTTTGGTTCACTGCTTCAATTGCTGATTCCGGAACCACTCCGGCTCCTGACGCCGCGGCGCTACTTCCTTCCATCTTAATAGAATCGAGAATTGAAAAATTGAAAACAATGATTGATTGATGAAGAACAAACTCGGCGGAGGCTCAGCGGCAAAGAGGTTTAGGTTTCCGGCTGGATTCTGAGAGTGGCTGGCAAGTGTTGGAAATTTTAGGAATATGCAGATGAATAGGCGCTAACGCAATCGGAAAGACTGACGTCAGCATTGTTAAAGTTTTCAATCAGAGATGGGCTGTTACAGGCCCAATAAAAGTTGACTTAACTTTTATTGGGCTCTGTAAACTGGTGAATTTAGGTCAAAAACATTAATTTACCGATCAAGTTTCTAGAAAATTGGTTTTTTTTTTACAATTTACGAAATTTTTATTATTATTATTATTTTCCATTCAAGATTTTAGATTTTTAGTTCTCTCCTACAATTAAAAAATCTAATTTTTCTTTCACCTACGCTATTTTTCTCAAAACCAAAATCCATTTTTTGGGTTTCTTGAAACAAGGATCTAATAGCAAAAACTATGATCCAAAATATAAAAACTATAAATCCAAAAACTGAATAAAAACCATCGTCCATTTATGACCTCTTTTATATGAATTAAGTTTTGTTTTTTTTTACAAGTTTTCTTTTTCTTTTCTTTTTCTCATTCCTGTCCATTCAACTTTTGTTCTTACCGTGTGGGTGACTTCCATTTTTTGAGATTTTTTTTTTGTCTCAGTTCAATTCAACTTATTTTCCATTTTAAGAGTTTTTCAACTTATTTTGTCCATCTTACTTTTGCAATGTCTTTGTCAGCCCCTTTTAGATTTTAATATTTTACTTTTAGTTGTAAAGGTTTGATTTTGGTTAAGATTTTTGAAGATATCCTCGGTCGATAAAGAATTCTAATTAGAGATTATCTTTAGTTCTTACGGGCTTGTGGTGAAATTAGGATTAAGGGTGAAATATGATATGAAATTTGAGTATGTTGTAGAAAGTGAAAATTTGGAAGAAGATTATCATCACTTTTTTAATGGAATTAATACATGAGTTGGAAAATTTTGACAATTACAATCTTATTTTGCTAATGACTTAAAGTTGTGGATGAAAACTCTTCCTGTTATGATTTGTAGGAAATTGTCACATAGAAATGTGATTCAAATAATAGGGATATGTACTGAGTTGATGAATCACTTCGTCGTATTTGGTGAGTATATTTTATAATTTTTATTATGATTCTAATTTTTATTTAAAAAATAGAAAGATTTTAATCAAAATTCTTATAATATGATTTTCTTTATTCTTGTTGTTAGAACATGTTTCTTGATCAATTCATTGTGCTCTTCACACAGATAAAATAACATTTGACCCCCCTACTCTAATGAAAGTGGCTCTTAATGTTCCTAATAAAATGAACTACCTCCACAAAAATAACATTTGTTCTAAGAGATCTCAAACCATCAAATTTGTTCATCAACAAGGATAGTGTAATTTAGAATTTTCTATCTCTTTAGTTTTTATACTTTTCATTATATATATATATATATATTTGGGTTCTTTTTTAACTTTTCATTTACTAGATTGTGAAAGTTTTCAGAAATATGTAAAATAGATTTTATAAAATAGTTTGTATTTCCTTTTCATTTACATATGTAAAATAGTTTGTACAAAAATTGTCAGTCAATTTATATATATTTGTTCTATTGCATAGAGTAAAGTGAAAGAAAGGAATTAAGCATAATGACAATTGTTTCAAGATCGTATAAAATATTTACTCAACCAAGCTCCTGTTGTTTCTCAAATAAATTTTAGTGAAAGAAACTTAGTTATCATCAATAACGTTGATAACAATAATTTATCACTCATTTTTATCATAAAACATTCAAAGTAAATTTGGTTTTGAAAAAGTTTCTAAAGAAAAAATAAGCAATGTCACATATATTAATAATCATGTGCATTTGTTACTAAACAAACAGTTTTATTAAGGCAATGTCGCATATATTTGGCAAATAGTCATTAGAATACTTTTTTACATCTTTAGGATGAAAAAAAAACATAAATCAATAAGTTTTTCAAACCACTAAGTAAATTTTCAGCTGAATTGGCCGAAAAAAATATTGTTAAGTGTTCCAATAAAGTTTTTTATACATTTCATGTTGATTTCCATGGAATGAATGTTTTTATCGACCAAAAAATACTTGTCTACTTACACTTGATTGGTCAAAAGATTCAAACCTTTTGTTTCTTCACAAATGTCTATAAACTTTGGATGTTACTGTTAAAAAATTCAAAATTTCCAAATTATATGTAATTCAAAAACTTAGAAGAAAAATTTATAATAAGCATATCTTAGTGCGAGGGGATGGATAATAGAGAGATTTACGAAAACTGTCATTGTTATTTATGGCTATTCTGTAAATAACTTTTGATAATATGTATCACTTTATTCAACAACATTTTATTGGGTAGTAGAATTAAGATAGTGATTTGGAGTTGTGGTCTAAAATAATACATATGGTTTAGGAAATGATATGTTGTTATATGACTTGTTGAAAGGCTAACACTCATAAAATCCTATGATGGTAGTTTTTATTCTCTAGCTATGAAAGTTTGATGTTTGAGCATTTAGATGTTTATGAAGAAATTTGATGTTTGAGCATTGAGATGTTTATGAAGAAAATTAAATTGAACGTTTAAATTGGATATTTTTATTATTATTAAACTTGTTCTTTAATATGTTGGTTTTTTTTTCCATATTTGCATTAAAAAAATATTGTACATTTGGAAGCTATCAATATCGATTTTCGTTTAAATTGAATTTTTTTACGAGTTTTTATTTGTAGTAAATTCGTGTTTTTTATTTCTAATAGAATTTTGTTTCTGTAAAACAATCTCATTTTCTGTCGGTTTTATATCTGGGCTACTAATTTTTCCGCAGGGTTTGTACTTTGTATACTTTAGGTTGAAATGAAAAAAAAAAAAGAAATTAATTTGAAATTCCCAAATCTTTACGACTGAAAATATTTGATTGTAATATTATATGATTTATCCTAATATTTATTTTTTCCATTGTATCGTTTTTACTTTTTAGCTCGCTCTGTGTTCTCCTCAAGCCCTAGGTTCCTGATCGTTTCGTCACCCTTCTCGATTTCCCCAAACCCTAGTTTCCGAATCAGAATCCTTAATTTCTACTTTGATCTTTCTCAATCCGCAATTCGTGTTTGTCAGGTCGAAACTAGTTTCGTTCTCAACGAGCAAAGGGGTTTTAGCGCGGCTAATTAATAATACTTTCCTGAGAAATTAGTTGGATGCTGAAGAATGAGTTCATTCTCGATCACTCGAAAGAAAACGCCATTTCAGAAACACAGAGAAGAAGAAGAAGCTAGGAAGAAGGTTTGTTTTTCTTCTTTTGAGTTTTAGTTTGCAATTTTTTTCAATCGAA
Organism: Cardamine occulta; assembly: GCA_028015245.1. Lineage (NCBI taxonomy): Eukaryota > Viridiplantae > Streptophyta > Magnoliopsida > Brassicales > Brassicaceae > Cardamine > Cardamine occulta. The sequence goes on from CM051384.1 coordinate 12,575,290, forward strand.
TTTGAGAATTTGTTCATCGGAGATTGATAATGCAGAAAGCTGAGGATGAAACAGCTCGTCTGTATCAAGAATTCGTGGAATCATTTCAAGGAGATAGTGCTACTACTAAGACTTTTGTTCGAGGTGGAACAATTAATCCCGGTGATAAGCCTAAGGCTGATTCTGAAGGTTAGTCTTTGGAAATGCTATGGCTTTATAACTGTTGTTACCTTGCCTCTCTTTGTGTGTACTTTGTTGTTATGGTGTCAAATGGTTAGAGCAACGTTTTTATTTATATTGGGAACACATTAATAAGAGTATGGAGCTTTTTTTTCTATGCATTCGCGGATGGCAGGTGAAAAGTCCAAAGATGGTGGTTCGGTTTCAAAGAAGGGGAGTAGGTAAAACTGATTGCTTTTGATTGAAATCAATCTTGTGTTGCTACGAATTTTTGGCAAAGCCATAGTAAACAGTAAGAGTTTGGCCTTGCTGATGAGTATACACTTTTTGATATGGTTGTTACAAGGCTTGAGTGGAATACCATTAATCCTGTGTTTGTAATGTTTATATATCATACATTTCTGTCATCTGTATATAGAGAGGTCTTCATTCTCTATTGATATAAGTTGTTGGTCCTAGGAATGTTGTTCTTGATTATTGCTTGATAAGTTGAAATCCATGCATGTTTTCTTGTGATATAGAAGATTAGCTTCCACGTAATCTCTGCAGGTATGTTCCCTCTTTTCTTCCACCACCACTGGCAATGGCATCTAAGGGTAAAGAACCGGAGAAGAAGGTTAGTAGCATGGATTTTGTCACTGCATTTTTTTTGTTAACTGGGTTTGTCATTTGAAGCAGCAATATTTTTGTTGTAAGTTCATTTATTTCATCTTTTTAGAGGGAGGAAGAGAGACCTAAGGAGAGAGAAAAGGGAAAGACTCGAAATATAGATCATTTCATGGAGGAGTTGAAACGTGAACAAGAAATGAGAGAAAGAAGAAACCAGGATCGTGACCGTCAGGGCGATAACTCGGTTAGTTTGTCATAGTCTTGCGCTCTGTTCATTGGTGTTGTGCACTCAGATTAACTCTGCACTGTTTTCTAGAGAGATATGCCCTGCTTTCTGTACTAAACTTATTCTGTCTTCAGCCATCTAGCCGCTTTGATGAGCTACCTGATGATTTTGATCCCACTGGAAGGCCAGGATCGTTTGACGATGGTGACCCACAAACTACGAATCTTTATGTCGGGAATCTATCCCCAAAGGTGTTTTTTTCTTTTCTTACTTGGATTCATGTGTTGTTTTCTCTTAGCAATGTTTTCTTAATATTCATTAGGAATGGTCTTTATGCTCACGTAGGTTGATGAAAATTTCCTTCTGCGCACTTTTGGAAGATTTGGGCCCATAGCTAGTGTCAAGATTATGTGGCCAAGAACAGATGAGGAGAAGAGGCGACAAAGAAACTGTGGCTTTGTTTCCTTCATGAATAGAGCTGATGGACAAGCTGCAAAAGATGAAATGCAAGGTTAGCTAGCCTTTCTTCTCTCTAAGACTATCTATTGTAGCCTGGCCTAGAAATCAATTACTTGGTAGAGGCAACATGTGTAATATATGATATAAAAGCTTAAAATGGATAATTGTACAAGAAACATCTTTAATTTTATACTTTGTAATCGCATATTAGTTTGAATACTTCAGTTCAACAACTTTGATTGGTTTCATATCTGCAAAGCCTGTGTCGGTGTGAAAGAAATATGTAACCAATAGTCAATACAAGCCATGCATTGGCTTTCAGTTTTAGTTAATTGTACTGCCTACTTTGGAACCTTGTCTTTTCTTTCTTCATTGATGCTGTTTCCTCCTCCTCTTCTTTCTTCACTAATACTGTTTTGTGTTGATACCTTTTTCTTTTCGTTTTTGATGGATACAATTTACTCACTGGTTGGTCAATGTTGGAAACTAGTGAACCTTTTGGCAATATTGACTAGACGATGATTTACTGGTTTTGTACTAAGTGAACATCCTGATTGCATGTGACAATATCAAAGAAAGTTATGACGAAAATTTCCAATTTCACAGGTATCATTGTGTATGAGTATGAACTGAAAATTGGGTGGGGTAAAGCGGTTTCTCTACCATCGCAAGCATTACCTGCTCCACCACCTGGACATATGGCTATTCGGAGTAAGGAGGTATGTGATGCATCAATGTGCTGCTTTTCGAGATACATTTCTTTCTTTTTTTTTTCAATTTCATTCTCTAACCTTTGATGAATGGGCCTGATCCCTGACTTTTAGTGGTATTTCCTTATCATTTTTTGCAAAAAACTTCTCGACTGCAAGTTTTTAGTGTAGCCCTAAAATTTCTTATATTTTCATTGGCAGGGCTGCAACTTGGTCTTTTCTGGTCAATCGGGTCCACCAATAACTTCTGTCCCAAATCAAAATTCTGAGCTGGTATGTAAACTTGGTTCCACATGGCTTGAATTGGATCTTTATAAGTTCTGTATGATATTTGAGGAGTGCTTAAATTACTCTATAGTCCCGAAATGATACTGTTAAGTTTCAGGATTGATTCTTTATTTCTTAAAGTAACGTAGAACAGAAACAGAACCAAAATACAAACTTGAGATAAAATCTCATTCATCCTCTACTCTCCCAAACCCCCTAAGGGCTCCAAACCAGTCCCTAAACACTCAAAACTTCTCAGTGCTTGATAATTCTCTAATTTGTAGTGATTCTGGTCTAACTTGCTGATGTGGCACCTATAGTTGACAACACTTTTATCAGCTACCCTTCTTTAATAATCTTATTCCTATTGAACTTCTCTTGCATTGAAATTCATTCTCAGGTTCTGACTCCCAATGTTCCGGATATCACTGTTGTTACTCCTGAGAACGAGCACCTTAGACATGTGATCGATACAATGGCTCTCTATGTTCTGGATGGTGAATGTGCTTTTGAACAAGCTATCATGGAGAGGGGCCGTGGGAATTCACTGTTTAATTTCTTGTTCGAGCTGGGCTCAAAGGAACATACTTACTACGTCTGGAGGCTCTATTCCTTTGCTCAGGTACTTTTCGATTGATTTATAACTTGGTATATCTTAGATTCTCCTCGATCTCTTTCATTGTCATAAGCTGATGAATATTTTTGCATTGTTTAGGGTGATACACTTCAAAGGTGGAGAACAGAGCCGTATATCATGATAACTGGTAGTGGAAGGTATGAAACCTTGCTAACTTTGAAATTGATCCTAGTATTCGGTTGGGTTTATTGCCGTTAGATTGTATTAACACTGTCTTTCCCTTACTGCAGATGGATACCGCCACCACTGCCTGTCACTAGGAACATGGAGTATGAAAAAGAGTCTGCAAGCACATATGCAGCGGGAAGAAGCAGGGTAAGCTTCTTGCAGTCTCACTTCTGATTTATTATTTCTTGTTTTTTGTGCTACGTTGTTCTTTAGTAGTGTGGAAAATCTTACACTGGTAAATATTACAGCATGTGGAAGTTGAGAGGACTCTGACTGATCCCCAAAGGGATGAGTTCGAGGACATGTTGCGTGCTCTTACTTTAGAAAGGAGTCAAATAAAAGAAGCTATGGGTTTCGCTTTAGATAATGCAGATGCAGCTGGAGAGGTATTATTTGTTCTGAATTATATTGGTACATTAGTTTTACAGAAATTCCTCTGCTTTATGGATATCCTTCAGAAGCTTAACATATTTTTAAATCCTATTTGCTATAAAAATATCTGAAGATTGGTTCACTTGTAACACTACTAAAATTTTCTAGGAAGATAACTTGTTATTGGACCAAAATCAGATGCTTTTCCTCGCTATTAAAAATATTTTCAGACTTTTCTTATTTAGACACCACAGAGAAATCTGAACAGAATTACTTGCTAAGAAACAGAGATTCAGATACCTTTTCTTGTTTATATATGTGTACTATTTCACAGGTTGTTGAAGTTCTGACTGAGTCCCTGACCTTAAAGGAGACATCAATTCCAACTAAAGTTGCTAGACTCATGCTTGTGTCTGACATTCTCCATAATAGCAGCGCACCTGTAAAAAATGCATCTGCATACCGAACCAAATTCGAAGCAACCCTACCCGATATAATGGAAAGCTTCAACGATCTGTATCGAAGCATAACTGGAAGAATTACTGCTGAGGCTCTAAAAGTACTGTTATAAAGAAAATTATTTTTGATGTTTTTTTTTTTTGCTTTATAAAATGCTTTCGAAACTCATTCTGACTTTTTGCAGGAACGGGTTCTCAAAGTACTGCAAGTATGGGCAGATTGGTTTCTCTTTTCAGACGCATACATTTATGGACTACGTTCCACATTTCTCCGATCAGGAGTCTCTGGTGTCACATCATTTCATTCTATCTGTGGTGAGACACCTGAAATAGAGAACAAAAGTTACATTGAAAACATGAGCGATATTGGCAAGATCAACCCAGATGCTGCACTGGCAATAGGCAAAGGAGCTGCTAGGCAAGAGCTGATGAATTTACCAATTACTGAGCTTGAGAGACGCTGCCGACACAATGGACTGTCTCTTGTAGGGGGTAGAGTAATGATGGTTTCCCGGCTACTAAGCCTTGAAGATACAGAGAAACAACGTGGCTATGAAGCAGTGAATGAAATTTTAAAGCATCCGCAAGATCATTCAACGTGGGAACAAGTTAAGAGTGAGCGTGAGCATATCAAGAACAGCTATGCGGAGGTTGAAATGAAAGAGCCTACTGATCTGGTGTCGACAATACCAATCCCACAGCCTGAGTTGAAAGCCTTTGTGGGAAAAGAGAAGAATGACCTTATATTGCCAGCTTCAAAATGGGCGAGAGACGATGACGAAGCTGACGATGAACAAAAGAGGAGCTCCTCTTCAGGAAGTGACAATACTGGTGGGATAACTTTCAAGGCCGATGAAGAAGATCTCAAGGGTAGTGATTTTGTTCGTGCCCAACCTGACAATGGAATGGACGAGGAACAAAGGTTTGATCAATGCATCTTACTTTTGAAAGATTTAATGAAAGTAATAACTGAAGCTGGCAAAATATAGATTAGAAAACACCAATTTGCATTATTACTTCATACTGGTGCTTGAGCATTAAAACAACAAAGAGATTACTGGAAATAGTTCCAGAAAAGAGAAAATTGGCGTTGGGGTAGTCTATGTTATCGGCATTTTGGCTCTTGCCCTTAAAGGTGGATAACGGAAAGCCATAGAAAGTTTTTGGGCATATCCATCAATTGTATGTACCCAAATGTGTGTAACCCATACATGAGCTTCCACCAATACTGTTAAGTTTTCAAGAAAATATGAGAACTTACCTTAACTAGAAGCTTCTTTTCAATTGTATTCATTTGAAACTAAATAGACTGCTTTCTCACTCTTTCTTTTGATACTGCAGACAAAAGCTTAGACGCATAGAAGTTGCTTTGATAGAATACCGTGAAACTCTCGAGGAACAGGGGATGAAAAACTCCGAGGAGATAGAGAGAAAGGTAGAAATCAACCGAAAGAGGCTTGAAGTTGATTATGGCTTATCAGGATCTAACCAGGGCAACAGAAATCGTAAGTTTATTATACTTTTATTCTGTTTTGAGAAAGGTTATTAAATTGCTCCATGTCCATTTGATGCAACAATGGGTGAAGCTTAAGCCCCGAATGCTTTCATCCGGGAGACTGGACAGCATAAGTCCAGGACATGGCCATGTTCATATTTGTTCTGATCCAACTGAGCCATCATATAAATTTTAACAGTTCTTTTAACTGCAGAGAAATCAATAATAGAGCGGAAGGAGAAGCGTGAAGATTCTCGAGAATCGTCTAAAAAGCGACACCGTGGGGAAAACCAGAGCCAAAGTCCACCACGGAAATCATCAACCAGGGAGAGAGAGGAGAGAGATCATGACAGGGACAGAGAGACACACAAAGACAGAGATAGGCAACATGATTTAAACAGGGATCGAGACCGACATGAAAAGAGTTCAAGCCACGAGCGAGACGATCATGATAGAAGCAGAGATAGAGACAGGGATTGGCGCAGACGAGGCACCAGATGATTATGATGATGATGGTTGTTCATTCACCTCATAAATTGTTCTCTGCATGACTGGAAAGACTCTTCCAATGAAAAGATTTGAACCTTTATGTTTCTAAACTAAGCAGATATGTAGAAACATGTTCTCAGACACAGCTTATAATTCTATATTCCAGTCCCATTTTCTGAAAAGTTTCTCACTTATTGTTTCTTCTGCAGGATCCATATGTATTTTTTCTTGAGAAACCATTTTAGTTAGATATGTGAGTGAATAGGCTCCCAATTTCACTAAAGATGTTTCTTCTATACCAAAAAAAATAATACAAACTTGTGTATTCAGAGAAAATGGTGTGCTATTTGCAGTTTCAATCCCTGCAAAGTAAAGTTTGTAGAAACTGCGGAAAAACTGAAGCATTTGCTTCAAACTCTATAATAAGAGAATACTGTAAAGCTATCTTCTATCAACAGACTGAACAAGAGATGCCAATTCCAAATTCCGAGTTCCTTCTTTTTCGTCCTCATCCGAATCTTCGCCCATTATTTCATCCGGTAGCTTGAACGTGTTCTGATCTCCCTTTGGTATAAGAAACAGAACAAAGAGCGGTGAGACTCTCATCACATTCCTTATCAATAACGCAAGCCAGAGGTTTCCAAACTCAGTCCGAGTCACTTTGAGGACGTGCAACAACACTCCTCCGAGCCAAGACGAGGTCATGAGGCCTGCATTGTCAATTGACATTAGCAATGCAAAGAAAGTCCCTTCAATACCGTGAGGACAAAGCTTTGAAGTGAGGACGAGTAAGGGCATCCATTTCAGGCGTCCGATCATCTGAGAAACTATCTCATCCACTACTATAAAGAGATAATCCGGTAAGCCAAATTTCAAGTTGAGACGTAGCACAAGAATGAGGTCAAGCATTCCAGATAAGGCAAAGAGAAGTTGAGTCCACAAACAAAGGCTACGAAAAGGATGATCCTTTAGGACTAACTGGTACAACGTTGCTGCTAGGATAGACCCGATTGAACCAATCGAGAGAATGAAACCAACCGTTTCCTGAAACAAACCAGGACATATTACACATTTTCGAGTAAATTCTGAAAATAGAAACTGCTTGCTATGGAATTACCTGCGCAAACAAAGGACCATCCTTTGAATCTGTGAACCAATAGAAGAGACCTTCATGAATGTTAAAACCAAGAGCAAGGGAAATGTACATATAAAGACTCGGCCGCCACACATCTGAGCACTTCATTGTCTTCCACATCGCTTTCCCTGCATCGGTAAACTTCTGATTTACCTATAAATGATACAACACCAGTCAACAATCTCATTTTGGTAGCAAACAAGCTAGAAAAGAGTGAATCTAATTACCTGTTTGTAAGAGAAACCAGGAACATGAGGATCATTAAACACTATTCCTACTACAGATACTAACCCAAATGGGAATGTCAGCAAACCAAACACGCCCTAATGTCGAAAAAACAAGCCAAGCACATCATTAGAGAAGAACCACAAATGAAAAAGATCACAGCAGACAAACGATTCGCTAACCTTGGAGCCAACAAGATGAACTAAGATACCACTCATGAAGAAACCAAGAAGTGCTCCAATGGAGGAGCTTAAGCTGCATAAGCTCTGCATATCCGATGCAAGAGAAGGGTGTTTAATACTATTGTAAGCAATGCAAGCATCAATAGTTACATCGGCTATCGCCATTGCAGCACTTGTTATTGTCATCCACAATAGTGCCAAGTAAAGATGTAGATTACTATGAAGTGATATGAACAACAAAGAAACCACTCCAAGCATCCCTACAAACACACACAGTAAACAATTTGTATATTCAAATAGAAAATTAAAGACAAATTGATCCAAGATTTTACCGGCTAAAATGAAGTAAGGTCGTCTATGGAAGCCAAAGATGGGAAGAACATCAGTGAGAATGCCCCAAAGAGGCTTAATGATCCATGGAATCTTAGTGATTGCAGTAAGAGCTTGAGATTCAGAAGGCTGAACCTTTTGAACATCTTTCATGTAATACTCAGTGGCTACACGACCTAATGAGCCACCAAGACCTTGGTTTATTCCGTACAGTGAGACCACACCAAACACAAAGCTCCAGTGAAGCTCTGAAGCTAACATCTTTAGCCACCGCACTGGACCCCACACCACATTACGGAAATGACTTTCTCCTTTAACCACATGAACGGATCCGCCGTTTTCAAGGTTTTGCTCTTCTACTACCATAACTGGTTATTCTATAATGGGGAAAAGATTGAAGATTTGGCTTTGTTTTTGAGCTTAGCTGTTCTGGTTAGGGCTTGGATTCATGAAAATGTTAAACTTTTGATGTGGGGTTTGGTTTGAAAACAGATCGAGAACAAGAGTTGTCTGATGAAGTTGGTGTTTCTTGGATTGGATTTGAGCTCAGATCATTAAAAAGGATGAATCTTTTTGATGTAGGTAAGTCAAAAATCACAGATTTGAGAATCAAAAACGATGAATCTTGAATTTTAGCTTTAAAAAACAAGTATGAAATTTGTATACAGAAACTCTGAAAGCTTCGTTGACTTGTTTTCGTATGAACAACAAATGCTCATTGAAGAAGAATTAAGGAAATGAAAAGATAAAAATCATATCAGAACGAATGAAAAGGTCAAAGCTTTTGCTGCTAAATGTTTGACCAAAACACATCTTTGTTTGTCTGTTACTAAGAACATTCTTGTCTATTTTCCCCAGCTTTTCTTTTTTTCAATTTTACCTCAAAAATAGAAACTTTTATTGAATTTATAAGATTTTTCTTTTTCACAAGAATTTAATTAGGTTTGTTGAAATGTAATCAAACTTGGTTTTGCATCAAAGTCACCATAACAAACCTAATCGTGTAAAACTTCATTAATACTTTTGACTCTCTTTTTTCTCTGCAAATGTCTACATAAGACTTTGTAGATCTGTAATTAAAATTGCGTAAAGTATAATTAAATTCTAAGCTTTTTCAAGATAAGTAGACAAACAAAAGAACTGAAGCACAGAACTAGTTTTATAACATAGTATCTCCTCTTTAAATACGTGTCCGAATACCGTTGGATCAAAATAGATCTTGTCACCACTACTAACTTCTCCACTGATTTTGAAATACCAAAAAGCTCATTTTCATTTTTTTAGTAGGAAAAATATATCCCAGCATCTTTGGGATTTTGTCACCTTTTATTAATATACATATAGAAATAGACAAAAGCTTGCCACCCACTACTAACTATTGCTTATATGAAAAAAAAATTATATGAAATACTTGAAAATGATATATGTTTATAACTCATACCTCTAGTGGGTATATGTTTATCTTTAGTTTTTCTTTTCATTAAACATATATTTGACAAGGATAAACATATATTCACTAGAGGTATGAGTTACACTTAATTTGACAAAAAATTATATAATTAAATCGATCTAGCAAAAATAGGTTTAATTACAAATTCCATAACCGAGATTTATATATTTCATGTGATGGCTTACGAGTTGCATAACTAATTTTAACTTTTGCTGAACAATATATGGCTTACGAGTTTTGTAATCTTTTTAATTTAATATCGTTAACGTTTTATCAAACACTATACCATTGGTTGAATATAGGCACTTACTGATAAAACGATAAAAATATTCAGCTGGATTCAGCAATTCTGCCGTTACCATTTACTATCTAAATTTTTTTTGTCGAATTCAGCAATTCAACAAAAACAAATACATGTATTAATTATTTATTATGTTACAATATACATACTTTTCAATTATATCTATTTAACACCCATGAATTGACGAAAAATAATATGCATTAAAGCTTTTATTTTTAATAAAATTAAAAAAAAAATCAAATATTTTAGTTTTTTTTTGGATTTAATAAATAATTTTATCGGAATAATTTTATTTTAGTTATAAATTAATGGATATTATTTTTTGTCAATTCATGGTGTGAAATAGTATAATTTAAAAGTTTGTGTATTATAATAGAATAAAAAATTAACTCATATATTTTTTGGGTATCCAAATTTTTCTGTATTTTACTAGGAATTGATAAATGGTTGGTGTTTATGAAAATTTTCCTTAAAACTATCAATATTTCATTTTATTATTAGAAGTTGTTAGTACAAAAATATGTAAACTAAAAAAATAAAAATATACTTTATTTTAATAAAAATAAACAGTTAATAATTAATCTTCATAGTTAATGATTTTTATGATAATTAGGTTTGATAATTTTTTGGGGGGTCAAACTATAAATTATTAAATATATTAATTTCAAATTCTGCCAAAATTCACTCTTATTTTTTACTAATTGCAAGTAAATCTTATTGAAAATTATTATTCTGTTAAATTTCTGTTACCATTCAAATTCTAATTTATTTCGCTAGATTATGTCAAAAATCACCAAAACTTCAGTTGGATTCTACAATTCAGCCAAGTTTAACTTTTACTATTTAGACTCATATTGTCTTTTTTATTTAAGGAAAAGAGTTCGCCCTAGTTTCTCTCTTAGACACGGAAACCAAGATGCCGCCGTAAATTCACCACTACCATTCAAAATGACCTCCAACTGTCGAATCTCTGCACATCCATCTTCTTGAGCATCATCGGCGACTCTTCTTTAGGGAACTCCCAGTGAATCCTGAAGAATCGATCAAGCAAAAAAAAGTTTAATTACGATTTCTCCAACCGAGATTTCTACGTTCTCTATAATGACCAATTATAGCTTGACAAGTAGACCATATCATATCTTTGAACTTAGTTGAAAGATTTGGTTGGCTGTTTTCTTAATACTTTTTGGGGCGTAGTCAGAAGATCCTGCCGTAAATAAAAAACAATCAGAAGATCCACATCAGGAAAAAAAAGATTTAATTACGATTTCTCCAACCGAGATTTATGTGTTCCATGTGATGGCTTACGAGTTGCATAGCTAATTTTATCTTTTGCTAAACACTATATTGCTTACGAGTTTTGTAATATTTTTAATTTAATGTCGTTAACTTTTTATCAAAACTATACCATAGGTTTAATATAGGCACTTAATGATAACATGATAAAAAAATATTCAACTATTCTATTGCTACCATTTAGAGCAGTTCCATCGGGAGTTTCTCATTTAGAAAGAGTAGATATATTTCTGCTTTGAGAGACTCATGAGAGACCATCTCTCCACTTGTCTCTTTATTACTGGTTGAATCTTTTTTTTATTTAAAATTTAATTAAAAACTTAAATTATATTAAGTAGAGACTCTAATAGAGTTTCTAACTGATGGAGATGCTCTTAATATATGAAATTATTTTGTCTGATACAACAATTCAACAAAAAAATACATGTCTTAATTATTTATTCTCATACAATATACATACTTTTAAATTATATCCATTTGTTTGACCAAAAAAAATTATATCCAGTTAACACACATGGATTGAGGGAAAGAAATATCCGTTAAAAATTTTATTAGTAAGAAAAATAAAATATTTTAAAAAATTCAAAATATTTTAGAATTATTTTTTATTTAAGAATTTTTTTATTTTAGTTAAAAATAATTTAAAAAGTAATGGATATGATTTTCTGTCAACCTTTGTGTATTATAACGGAAGAAAAAACTAATTCATATATTTTTTGGATATCCAAAAAGTTTATATATTTTAGTAGGAATTGATAAATGTTTGTGTACTTTTTATTAAATTTTCCCTTAAAACTATCAATATTTCATTTTATTATTTGAAGTTATTAGTACAAATATACGTAAACTAAAAATAATACTTTATATTAATAAAAATAAACAGTTAATAGTTAATTTTCAAAGTTTATGATTTTATATGATAATTATGTTTGATAAATTATTAAATATTTTATTTAAAATTCTTCCAAAATTTACTCTTATTTTTTTACCAATTTCAAGTTTTTTCACCAAATTATGTTTTTATTTATGTTTAGTAAGATTTCTGTTTAGACTCATAGTGTATGTTAAAAAAAAAAAAAAAAGAGTTCGCCCTACTTTCTCTCTTAGACAGGGAAACCAAGGTGTCGCCGCAAATTCACCATCGCCGTTCAAATGACCTTGAGCCGCCGGATCTCTGCACATTCATCTTCTTGAGCATCGTCGGCGACTCTTCTTTCGGGAACTCCCATCGAATCCTGAAGAATCCTCTCCTCACCGGATACGATATATGTTGTCTCTTTTCTAAACTCAATACTTAATTCCAAAATTAAACTTTGATAAAGTTTCGGATTAAGAAATCGACAGAACAAACTAAACAGAAAAATGAATCTCAAATCTTGTCCTCCTCCACCGAACCCATCATTATCCGCGGTTGTTGCAGATTCTTCTGATCATCGACCAAAAACGCCGACGATAACTCCATATGACAAATTCTAACACCTCCGATCAATCTCTCCGGCAACTCATCTTCCGTATGCGCCTCCATAACCAAACCAACATCAACCGTCAAACTCGTAACGTACCCCAACGTAAGCCGCACAAGCGCCGCCAGAATCGCCGAGGTGCTTAAATCAACATCGATCTCAAAGTAATTTGATCCTCTATGGTAATTACACTTCACAGTTTTCCCCAAAACAAACGCGCCAAAATTACCAGACGCCGCTTTAACAACCCAAGGACCTTTAACGACTTGGCTCACTAATTTTAATCTCTGATTACGGAATGAGTCGTCTACGTTGATCAATTTGTGGAGAAACGAATCTGAAGGAATCGGTTCTTCAGTCGCGAAGTAGAAAACTAAGCTGTAGTGTTCTTTGCTTGGAACCTGAAAATTTATAGCGAAGATGAAGCTATTTACGGATTCGCCATTAGATTGGGCTTTTTTGAGCGCGTGAATAACACGGTTATCGGGACGAGATAGGATGTGATCGAGTTTTGAGGTGGATTTGAGCCAGTCAACGCCGGCGGGAGAGAGTAGGTAGTCTCCGCCGGGAGATTTCTGTTTGTTGGTGAAATAGTTAGTTGAGCGGAGAGAGAAGACGTTGCCTGGAGGTGATGCCCAGCCGTTGGATCCGGTGTCGAGATCAACGTGGCGGATTGATCCACCGTTGATTGTTTCGGTTATCCAACCCGGTACGGCGGAGATTGGTTCTGGTTTGGCCGGTTTGGAATTATTATCGTCGGCGGAGCTTTTGGTTTGGTTCATAACGTTTTGATTCGTTTGGTTTCTCTCATTTGACTTAGTCGGATCGTGGGGTCTGATAAAAATGCATGAAATGGCTTCTGGGACCATTTATTATGCGGTCTAAAATTTAATAAACTAGCTGATTACGATTAAAAAAAAAGATAATTATGTTGATATATTCAGATAAAATATGTTATTGTGGCTCACATCCCTAAAACGAGATTAAGACGACTTCCCAATGTCACTGGACCGTTTGTTTATGAGTGTCAGAATTATTTCTAATTTTCTCTCCGGTTACAGGTAGTTCTATACATATATTTTTCAGTTTGAGAGCTTTGATTTAAGCAAAGTATGTGTTTATATTTAAATAAGCTTCTGTAGATCTCGAATGAGTTAGATTTAACATTGCAATAGATTAATCAAAATCCCCAAACGTTTTAATAGTTAGTTAAACGTGAATTTTCAGATTAAAACACACGAAAATTAAAAGAAATATGAGAAAACATTTCGTATCGTTTTTGAACTTCGTTGTAGACCTCATTTTCTATACTGTGATGCGCGATCATCCACATAATGCTTTTAAAAATTGCAGTGTTTAGACGAGAAGTTGATTAAAAAAAACAAGTTACTTATCCCAACAAACCAATAATCAATCAATGGTGCTGCTGCTATTAGTTACAGTAATCTAATCTAATGGCAATTGAGAAAGTGATTGGAGCTGCATAACTAATTCGAAACAGATAGCAATAAGGAAAGAAGAAGAAGAAAAAAAACGATGAGAATAAACGATGAGAAAAATCCATTTTGTTTTTGACCTACGTAAAAAAAATTTCTGGATCCGCTAATGAGAACAAGTCAAAGTACCAAGGCGATGACGTGAACTGCGGCGAGAAATACAATCATCGCCGGTACGAGATCCACAGACTTCTCCATTGCACAAGGAATTAAAAACTCTCAAATAGATCGATCTTGCTCTTTACTTCACCTATAATTTCTCTACCGGAGACGACGATTAAAGTAGTATGGTGTGAAAGAAACAGTCGTCGATTTATCCTTCTCCGATTAGACTACTGTTTGGAAGCAGGAGTAATGTTATCTTTACTCCGCTTGAAAATATGGGCCTATGGCGTAATTGAGTTGACCTTATGGGCCTGAACCTGATCCAGCTCTGAGTAACAGTATTGCCGACTGCCTCGGAATTTGCCACGTGGCATACACGTGGCGAACAATTCTTGCATAGTTGTCCTTGCTCTCTTGCTTCCTTACGTGGAGAGATTTACGCTAAAACTTTTTCTTCTTCGGACGATCTCGTTTACGCATTTTAGCGAACAGTGTCTGTGCATAAAAAAAAAAGTTAAGAGTGGTAAATCAGACGGACTATGGGATTTTCGCATACTGTTCGACTCAATAGATCGTCTTGTTCGTGTTGTTAGCCGATGAGGAATGTCGCCGTTGCTCTCCGCCATCACCGTCGTGTCTCGCTGTTCCACAGAAGTACGCATTTGTTCCCTTTCCTGTCTGGCAATTTTGATCTAATTCGGTAGAAATTGCGAGTCTGGATGATTTTTCGTGATGAAATTCTGGATTTTTTACTCGATAAGTTACAAGTTAGGAATCACGATTTTGAATCCACTTAATTTAGTAGACATAGCGTTAGGAAAGAATTGTGATTATCACGAATTTGGAAACCGAGATTTTAGTTTTGTAATGCTGATTACTCTTTGCTTTGTAACCCCATTGTTGCCCAAGCTCAGCTTCAGTGAAGTTTTCACTGTTGTTATCTTTGCTAGATTAGCTCAAGGGTATAGAAGACGTGTGTTTGGCTTATATAATGATGAGGCTGCTGAGATTTTCTATCTTTGTTTTGGAAATTGAACTTCATGTTGATGAGTTTGTTGCGTTGTTGTTATAGTTTTAGCGTTACGTGATGAAAAAACTATTGGCTTTAAGCTTGGGGACTGTATATCGAGAGGAAAGGATAATGAGCTCTTAAGAGAGACGAATTCATAGGTTTCACCATTTTACTTGCAATGCAGAACGTGAGTTCTTGATCTTGTTGAATAATTTGCGGATACATAACCAGTCGAGGATTTTGAGGATGTTTTACGGGGCTAATCAATTTTTTGGGAATGGGTTTGCAGGTATTCGACGGGTTTCACCAGCGTTCATGGTGGAATACCTACGGCAGAGTATGCAAAGTTGCGGAGAGAATCCCTTGAAACCGAATTTGGACATGCTCTTGGAGCATATAGCTCGAAAAGTTTTTCTGCAGTGTATCGTTTTGGCCCTTTTTTGGCACTGTATAGAGCTGCAATTATTTCTTTTCATGTGGGGAAGCTTGCCTTTTGGCAGCTGTTTCTTCGGGATATGAGGAAACGGGCTGTCAAGGTCTGTCAACTTGTGACCTATCTATTGTTTGCCTCTACTTGTTCAATTAGTTAAAAATGAAGAATACTCCTTGTATATGCAGCTCAGCCAGTAATTAATTGATAGTACTTTATCATATTTTGGATGCAGTTCCGTGAGACTCTTATCAGCTTGGGGCCTTTCTACATTAAGGCATGTTGCTTCATCACTTTATATTACAGTACTCCTTTTAGTATACTAATCTTAGTCTTCTTCTTTTGAATCCTCGCAAAATAATACATTATTTGAGTTGCAGTTGGGACAGGCGCTGAGCACGAGACCAGACATATTACCCTCCATATACTGTCAGGAGCTTTCAAAATTGCAGGTGTGCAATCTTTCTTTTCTACAAATTATACAGATGGCAGTGCGGGAATAATTGGATAACGTATTTTTCTTGATCATTATAGGATCAAATTCCTCCATTTCCTACTTCTATTGCCATGCGATGTATTGAAGAGCAACTGGGTGCTCCAGTGTCAAAACTTTTTGCAGATATTAGTCCAAAGCCTGTTGCTGCTGCATCTCTGGGCCAGGTATATAAAGGTTAGATACCTTTTAACTGTGGTCAGCTTTTTCTATCCTTTTGGTCTCTACCATTAGCCTCTGTACCATTTTTCTCAGTTTAGAGATACTAGAAGCTAAATTTGCAATTTTCCCTTCAAGTATTGCAGCTCATCTGCATTCTGGACAGTTGGTAGCTGTTAAGGTTCAGAGACCTGGAATGTCACTCTCACTAACACGTGATGCCCTCTTATTCCATATGATTGGGGGACAACTGAAACGATTTGCGAAAGCCCGGAAGGATCTTTTGGTTGCGGTGAATGAGATGGTGAGTCATTTAACTATAATGTTCGAACTAGTTTTCTGCTTACCTAGATTATACGAACTTGTTCATGTCTCTCTTGGATGAACAGGTCAGGCATATGTTTGATGAAATAGATTACATTCGAGAGGCAAAAAATGCAGAACGATTTGCTTCTCTATACAGTTTTGACTCTGGTAGGTTCTCTTGTTTCAAATTGTGCACTCTCTTCTGAAACACCATTCTCAAGTACAATATAATTTTGAGCATTGACAGGGAATGATCAGACTAATGATAATGGCGGACCTAGGAATAAGTCAAGGAATCACAGAGCAGAGAACATCAAAGTCCCTAAAATTTACTGGAATTTTACACGCACGGCGGTGCTCACAATGGAATGGATCGATGGCATAAAACTAACAGATGAAATTAAGCTGAGAAGTGCTTCCCTTGATAGAAGGGACTTGATCGATCAGGTAACAAAATAACTCTAAACTAATTCTGCTAGGTTAGTGTTCATTCCTCACAAAGTGACAAATTAATCTGTAAATAGAACTTGTGATTCAGAGAGAGATGTGGACTTAGTATGGATACTTCCTATAAATGTTCCATTGACAACCTTGTATTGGTTCGGTTCACAGGGCCTATCCTGTTCGTTAAAGCAGCTGCTTGAGGTTGGATTCTTTCATGCTGATCCGCACCCAGGAAATCTTGTGGCTACTAAAGAAGGGTTTCTTGTTTATTTTGACTTCGGGATGATGGGGAATATCCCACGCCATTACCGTGTGGGACTTATTCAAATTGTAAGCTCAACTTTAGTTTATCCTTAACTTTTCTATGTCTTATATATGCTTGAAGTTTCTGTAGCTCTCAATTTTGCTTATAATATAAACTATTTGCAGCGTCTTTCTATTGTAGATGGCAAAAGAATAACTTTTCCATCTGAGATTGTGTTTTGGTCACTTTGTTGGTTTTGATTAGTTCTATTGCTATTACAGCTGGTTCATTTTGTCAACCGTGACTCTCTAAGTTTGGCAAATGATTTCCTTTCCTTGGGATTTTTGCCTGAAGGGGTCGATATACAAGCAGTTTCAAATGCTTTGCGTGCTTCATTTGGTTCTAGTACCAGACTATCACAAGATTTCCAGGTATTCTCTTTCTTTATCTTGTAATGAAAATTACACTAAACCCTACAGAATCTTTCCCTGAAAGATACAATTGTGGCAAAGCCTTTTAGCATTTTAGTAATTATTGTTTATGAGCTGAAATGTTTTCAAGTCGGAAAATGCACATTTTGAAATGATTTTTCTTTTTACAAGCTTATGTTTTTTGTGAAGCCACAAAGGTAGAGAAAACCTAATAGGGGTAACAGTAGGTTGTTTTATTTTACAATGATGGTAATCAGGCTATCCTCATTAGCCTTTTTTTGCAGCTGCTAGAATGATTTATGTTTGGATTTAAGTGCTTAACTAATCTCATGCATCAAACTAGAATGTCCACTTCATGATTGTCCAAAACTTTGGAGGGGTGCTAAAAAAATCTGAGCAAGGAATTTGCATTTGGTCATAGACTCATAGATGAGTTGATTTCTTGTTTGGTGAGACGCCACTGACAGGATTCTTTACCGTGATTATTGCTTTGCCCTGTCCTGCATTGAGTTTACCAAACTCATCGTGGTGAAACCTACCATAACCCTTCCTTTTGCTGTACAGGGAGTGATGGAACAATTATACGATGTTATGTACGAGTTCAACTTTTCGTTGCCTCCAGATTATGCTCTTGTCATAAGATCCCTTGGTTCACTAGAAGGCACGGCTAAGATTCTTGATCCAGAGTTTAAAGTAATTGAGAGCGCATATCCATTTGTTATCGGGAGGCTATTAGCAGATCCAAGCCCAGATATGAGGAAAATACTGAGGGAACTCGTCATTTGTAATGATGGATCAATAAGGTGGAATCGGCTTGAACGCCTGGTATTGTCCTATAACCCTTCTCTTTAGAGGATTGTTGAGTAATCTGAAGAATGAGGCTAACAAGTCTCTTTCCAGGTAGCAGCAATATCCGAACAGGCTTCTGCGACTTCAGGAGACTCTCCAGAAGATGAAACGCTGAAGAAATCATCGGAACTAAAATCTTTCGACATGCATTCAGTAGTTTCCGCGACAGAAGATCTTCTACTGTTCATATTATCAGAGAAAGGGCAGAGAGTTCGAGTCTTCCTTCTTCAGGACATAATCAGAGTGGTTGACATATTCCTGGAAGATGAGGCTCTTGATCTAAACATGAAGAAGAAGCAGACCATCAATCTCAGGGTTAGTGAAATCAACAAAACCTTAACCTTTCTTTTTCGCAATGGAATGTGAAAAATATTGTTATACAAATTGCAGGAAGTAGGGACGATGAAGAGAGTGAGCAATGGATTCAGGGGACTGAGTGAGGCGGTGAAGCTTGCACCAGGGATGTGGGCAGCAATGCTTTTACGGATGTCAAGGAAGGCTGAGGTTCATAGTTATGCTTTAGATATTGTTTCTGCATTGTCTACTCATTTTGGCCACAAAGTGCCTCACACTTGTTGGATCTTTTTCTCCAAATTACTCCATTACGATAGGAGCCAATAAATTTAACATTTTTGTCTTTCGATCTTCCCAAAGGTAATATACACACAATAGCAAAGATCCTATATCGAAACCGATTTCGGAATTCGGGTTTAGTTTTGTTTTCTTTACTTTTTGATTAGGAGGGAAAATTTAATCAACTTAGCTAAAAATGTGGCATTGTTGATTTTAATAAAAAAAGTATTTTTGGAAATTTTAAAATTTTAGCAAAGGAGTATACATACACACAAGAGTCATATGACAATAGTCTAAAGTCATATAGCTAAGCAAGAGCCACGTGATGCTTACTCATCGCTTTGACGTGTTACTTTAGAGATGTGCCATTGGTGTAGGCTTTTGACTTTCTAAGTCCATATTAGCTTTCTATTATTAGCAAGACCATTGATCCCGAAGGTCTCGCCGGAAAATACTAAACACCATTGCTTCTTGAACCATTGCTTTCTGTTTCCTTTTTTGGTTTCTTACGCTATTTCCCTCCACCATGAAATCTTCCATCTTCTTCTCTCCAACCATCTTCCTTCAGTTCTTTCCTTATTTTCGTATTCCACGAAGAGATTCACGGTCTTAGTATTTGAGAGATTTGTAAAAAATGGGATATATGGACTTGGCAATGTCGTATTCGAATCAAATGAGGATTGTTGAAGCCCCTGCAAGCGGAGGCGGTCTCAGGTCACTTCTCTATCTCTCTCTCTCTCTCTCTCTGGCTACATGATTGTTTTAATTACATCGGAATTATTAGGCTTCAAGATTGATTTATGTTTCTTGTTTGTGTGCTTGATGCTACGGGTTTTCCTTGAGCTCTACGTAAAATGAAACTCATCGATCACAATGTCTATGACTTAACTGCAGCCAAAATGGGAAATTCAGCTATGGATATGCAAGCTCAGCTGGGAAGAGGTCTTCTATGGAAGACTTTTTTGAGACAAGGATCGATGGTATCGATGGAGAAATCGTCGGTCTATTCGGAGTCTTTGATGGTATTCCTAGCCCCTCTCTCAATATGAACTTATACATTAAGTCTTTGTTATGAAGGTTTGTATGAAAAGTATTCATCTTTGTTACTGTTATTGCAGGCCATGGTGGAGCCAGAGCAGCTGAGTATCTAAAACGTCATCTTTTCAGCAATCTTATTACGCATCCTAAGTTCATCTCTGACACCAAATCTGCAATAGGTTTACTTCCAAGTTCTTTTGGTGACGACTTATATATTATTAGTGTTTAATCCATCGGTCTACTCTAACTCTACATTGCTTTTTGTTTTTCCAGCTGATGCGTATACTCATACAGACTCTGAACTTCTCAAGTCAGAAAATAGTCACTCTAGAGATGCTGGTTCAACTGCTTCCACAGCTATTCTCGTTGGTGATCGTTTACTTGTTGCAAATGTTGGAGATTCAAGAGCTGTTATATGTAGAGGCGGAAATGGTAATTTTATTGAGATTTTGAATGTGGTTCACTAGCTCTTGTTATTATGTGATTTCATGTGATTTGTAGCCGTTGCTGTGTCAAGAGACCATAAACCTGACCAAAGTGATGAACGTGAACGGATTGAGAATGCTGGTGGTTTCGTGATGTGGGCAGGTAACAAGAAACTGTTTGAATTATTTCTCGTTTTTTTTGTGCATAGTCCTAATTCCTGGATTGAATTAGGGACTTGGAGAGTTGGAGGAGTTCTTGCAGTTTCTCGCGCATTTGGTGATCGATTACTGAAACAATATGTTGTTGCTGATCCAGAAATTCAGGTATATACATATATAACTTCACCTGCATATCTACAATATACATCTTTACTTGTGTTTTAAGGTCATGTCTTTAACTACAGGAAGAGAAGATTGATGATTCTCTTGAGTTTCTTATCCTTGCCAGTGATGGACTATGGGATGTTTTCTCCAATGAGGTTTGTGAAATAAGTTCTTTCCTGTTCCCGATAAGTTTCACCATCAGTCTCAATGATTCAGATCTCTATGACTTTGTAGGAAGCGGTTGCGGTGGTGAAAGAGGTTGAAGATCCAGAGGAGTCCACCAAGAAACTTGTGGGTGAAGCAATACGGAGAGGAAGTGCAGACAATATCACATGTGTAGTTGTACGTTTCTTGGAGAGCAAGACTTGTAATAACAAAGCTTCGAGCTCATCTGAGGAAGCAAATCAAGAAAAAATCGCTGTTAGAAATGTCTCAGACCACAAGAACTCAGCCAAAGAAACCAATCAAGACTGTACAGACCGCAACACTGAGAATGAAAGCCTGAACCAGAAACCAATAGCAGCTAGAAGTGACCACAGCTCGAACCAAAAGCCGATGGCAGCTAGAAGCGATAACAGCTCGAACCAAAAGCCAATTGCGAATACCGCAGCAGGACGCAGCGTTTCTTTAGAACAGAGTGGTTTATCCGGGGAAAATAATCAAATGCCAACCGCAGCTCGCAGGGGCTCAGAGCCTAAGAGCTCAGCCAAGGTACCTGATCAAGGGAATTGATCATAGTACACAGTGACATGGACCGTAGCATGGCGAATAAAAAGCCGGTCCCAGCAACACATACCAGTTTTTCAGAACAGAGCGGCTCAACGGGTGAGAAGAATCGAAAGCCAGTCACAGTTCATAGCGATTCCGTGACAAGCAAGGCAAGTAGTGTTCCCTCTATGTTAAACTAAAAACGTCCATTGACTTCAGGAATTATCTTTTTGATAAATGGATGTCTCTGTCTTCATTTACTTTGAACTATTAGTGTCTCGAGATTTTGCCTCGACTGATTATGTCGTTGATATAAGTTATATTTCGTTGCCGTCTTTTTTTTGAGGTTTGATCTCCAATAATGTAAATTTTTCTTTTGCCGTGTATTATACTTGTAAATTTGTTGAATCTAAATGGTCAGCTGGTATTTTTACTAGAGGGATTTTAAACTTTTCTTCTATATTGTTTGTTTATGATTATTGTAAAAAATATCGACAACATGGTCTGCATGGTTTCCGTGTGGACAAATAGAAATTGTTGATTTCAAAAACTCTTTTAACGTTCAATTCAGAATAAAATTTGTATTGACAATCCGAAGAGTCGAGAAATCGAAATCAGAGACACTTAGAGTAGGTCGTAAGAAGTGAGATCATTGGTCTAATTTTTGGTGGTGTGAGCTTAAACGTGGTTCAAGGAGCTGGGATGACTTTTCTAAAGGGGTGTTGAAAGTTTTTGGCAAGCGGATGTTGTTGAGCGGCCCACCCATATTTTTTCAGTAAGGATGAATGGAAGAAAGACAAAATCTCTCATGTAAGATCAGAGCGTTTGGTGTTTGTGAGGTCATAGATCTTAGAAAGATGAGGTAGGTTTGGGGTTACAGGTCAAGTACCCGCTAATTTAGTAATTTTTAGATACTTGCTAGTTGCGACTTGATTTGTACCCACTAACAATTTAAAATGTTTGCAGGGCGAGTATAGCCATAAGATTTTTTTGTCCGCGGTCCTTGGCGGGCGGACCCGCAGCACGGTAGGAGAAATCGGCAGGCACAGGCGAATGTGTCCAGGCGGTCGCGGGCAGCACTATTTGACAGCTCTAAGTCCATTCAAGTAATTACATAATTTTCATTTGTTATTTGTACTTGATCTGTCTAAAACAAATACTTGTTATAATATTAAACAAGATGGAATATTCACAAATCGGGCTTGTTACTTGTTTTTTTGTTTATGTGGATTGGAATTGTGTTTTTGGGTTTAATATTTTTTTAGGTCTTGGCTATTCAAACCCTAATCTTTATTTGAGGTTTGTTACTCTCTTTTTCCTTCTTTATTTGACTTTAGGGTTTTGTAAGTTGGGTTTTTGTAAGATATAAATGCAAATAACAAGTTTTATTAAGGGTAACAAATATTTACTATATGTAGAAGTATTTTACCAAAAAAAAGGTAAAATAATTATAATGATACTTCATACTCGACCCGTACTTGCAAGTAACAGAAATAACTTACTTGTTAACTAATTAACGATGACGGGTATTTGATTTTTTCAGTTCGGATACAAACCGAGTAACAAGTATAAGCCAGGTAACAAATAATCATGTCCATATATCCTAAGATGATGATCATCTCCCTAAGTAATAAATAATGCAAATAACTCTGCTACATAGTTTCAGACTTTGCAGCATATAGAACATAACATTACTAGTCCTGATGAAGCTACACACCTTATGTGATGTGCCATCGTCGAGAGAGTACTGCTCTTAGCGTGGCTAAAACGAACGCATTTCTCCGAACAAATGTACTTTCAATATCCAAAAACGTCTTTGATACACATTACATACACCAACCATATTCAAAATCACATTGATATATACAAAACAAGTTACAAATATAAACACCACCCCTACTCACTTATCTTCCTCTTCCCCAAACAACACCTAAAAAAACTCACCAAAACAAAAAACAAAAACAACTCTTTTAAATAAAAAGTTTGTTAAATTCTTATTACTAAAAACAACATCAAACAAACCCCCTTGCCCCCCATTTTAAAGTCTCTCTCACTCTCAATATCTAAAATGTAGGTACAAGTCCGAACCCACTAAAGATACCACCATGACCAGCTACATCGTTGCTCTCACCAGTGTCCGTCCGCTTCGCAAACCGTCCCTTGATTCTTGGTCTCATTTCCGCGTACGCTTTCCGCGAAGCGTACCTTATCATCTTCTCGAACTTCCTGTTCTTCCTCTTCTCTCTGTACCTCATTACCCTCGCCTCTCTCTCCGCTGAAGTCAACGGAACAGCCCGCTGACTTCCTGGATCTACTCCACTGGTTGCAGGACCACCGTAAGGGTATGAAACATCGGCCACAGAGCCACCATCTGGCACCACTCCCACTTCCAATGACGATGATGAGACCTGCGGTAACAAACATTGGATTAGAAAACAAGTCTACTACATGCCAAGTACAATTAAAAGTAACAAATACGTAACTGTTTTAAAGTGAATCCATGCATACTTAACTCATATAATTGCATACTAAAATTGAGGAATTATTATTATGGTGAATCTTCTACTTATAGACTAGCTACCTTATGCATGTTGCTCGCATGTAAATTAATCATCTTTAGATGACATTTAAAGTCGATACGGGAAAGACATAAACTTGATTAAACAAAACAAATCCCAAATCGAAATCAGGAGAGAACAAAAAAAACCTTTGATTAAGATATAATTGTATACTATTTAATAAGGATTATCATGGTGTTTCTTTATAATAAGAAACAATTTAGTGACCCAATCATTAGTTCCCATTAAATTAATAATTTGTGTCTTTACAAAGTCGTAACCCTAAAGAACCAAGTGTTCGTCAAATCTAAGATCTAATTTTTTAACCTAAAAAAATACTAAAATCTTAGATTGGATAAACAATTGGTTCTTTTGAGTATGATTGTCCTGTATTTAAACAGAATCAATTGAATTAATCACTTTTGATTAGAGAAAGATTAATTAAGAATTAAGCTTACGCTGTTGCTGATACAGTTGTAACCGTAAGTAAAGCCTTTAGAACCTCCAGTGAAATCCAATTCAAAGCAGCTCTCGTTCACCGTCGGAACCCTAACCGTCCGATTCTCCACCGGAACCACACCATCAGTCCCGGAGCTATTCTGCTCCTGCGATTCAAGCTTCGGATCAACAGTTCCGTAATCCAGATCCAGATACGGATCCGGATCCGAGAAAAGGAACTGTTGACCTGTGTTCATCTCCGGACTATCTCCCGGAACCGCCTCAGCCACCGTCGTCGTCGTCTTCGGATTCGGAAGCAGCCACGACGCCGCTTCCTCTTCCTCACGGCTTCCGTTTCCGTCTAGATCGGAGAAGTAACAGTCATCGAGGAAATTGACAGCGGTATGTTTAACGGAACCGTCACCGCCGTGTCCAGAGACGGAATCGTAAAACGGCGTGACGGGGACGCGCTCGTGACGGCGAGCTAAAGGATTAGCTGAGTGGATATCTCGGTCGCACGTGATGCATAGAGCAGCCGCGTCAGCTTTGCACGTGACGTAAGCTGGTGCTTGCTCACACACTTCACACATCCACACGCGCGCGTGTCTCGACGCTAGTTTGTTCGCCGCGTGGACTTTTGAGTCACAGCTCAGACACAGAAACGCCGCGTCTGGACGGCAGTATAACGCCGCCGTCGCCGATTTGCACGAGTCGCAGAGCTTAGACGCCATTTTCTCTCTATTTCTCTCTTTCTCTTTTCTTCTCTATCTTTCAGTCTCTCTCTCTCTCTCTCTCTCTCTTTTGTGGTTGGTGATGACTATGAGCTTCTTCTTCACATGAGCGTGTCCATGAGTCTATCCATGTGGGGTCCATGGGTATCCATATAGATCAAATGACTAATAGACACGTGGTCAAATCTTAGCCAAACAACGTAATTTCTTTATGTGAAAAAACTTTGCATTACGCCAGGGAAAAAAATAACTTGGCATTATAGTTCTGACATATGTATAAAATTAGTTTTGTCTTTTTTTGGTGTAATCAATCATATGTTGCTTTTCTCGTTTCATTGATACTTGGATTCATAATTCTGGACCGTCGACATTTGGCAACAGGTGTTTTATTTTAGCAAATAATGCGTAGCAAATTTGTCAATGACTTTTAAAATGGTCTTTAGCAAATGTAAAAAATGCAGGAAAAAAAATAATACAAAAAATAACATTTCGTATTGATAATCTCTTTAGCAAATAACTTTCATTGAATAGTAATATTAGGAAAGATGTTCATTGTATCACAGGTCGTTTATCTCCATTTTATGCTACTTTTTAAAAAAATTTATTATTAGTTAAGTTAGTTTTCCATTTAATTGGATTTGTATTTTTTTTTTCCGAAAAAATCTGTTTTATTTTATTTCTAATTTTACTGTCACCTTAAATTTTTCTTTATCCCACTTATATATCTATATATCGTATTATTTTAATATAATGCATGCTATTTTATTTTAATTACAAGATATCGGTTAAATTATTTTGATTTTTTTTTATTTCACCGAATTTGCCTTTTATTAAAAAAAATTGTTTAGTTTTATCCAAAATTTTATGCCATTTATATTATCACCCTAAAAATTTTTTATCCCATTAATATATCTATATATCATGTTATTTTAATATAATGCATACTATTACTTTTGATTGTCCGGTCTATCTATTTCTCTTATCAATTATTTCATGGTATTTTGATTTTTTACACTCTCAGCAAACGTTACTTACTAATATTTTCTAACATATAGTCATTTTTAAAAAAATGTATCTAGATTTGGGTTATTCTGCAAAT
>CM051384.1:12601683-12641966 GCA_028015245.1 Cardamine occulta
TGCCCAAAAAAAAGTGAAAAAATTTTAAACAAGCATGTGTTGATGAGATTTTTAGGACCACCACCACGAGAAGTTAACTTCAATGGAGACGAAGCTGTGACCTAGGTGTGGGGGAAAGTAAGTAAATGGCCGGTGGGTAGGTCGGTCACTAATGGGCTTAATATGGGCCATTTGGTTCTAATATGTTGAGCCCTTTTCTGTAATACTGATATATTAATTGTGCACTTTTTGTTGTTCACTATTTGGCCCATTTTGGCCATATAATAAAAGTCACAAAACCATCAACAAACTCACTCACGAAACCATCAACAACAATCCATCAACAAATAAATCAGCGCACCTTAGAATTTTTTTAAAATCAGTAAACGACAGTTGCAGTATCTAAGTACAAAAGTGTGTTAATTGTTTTTTTTAATGATAACTGTCCACATCATTTATATTATTTCAATATTACGTTTATTTATATATTTATAGTTTATGTTAAGAGTAAATATAATTTATTAAAATATCCGTCAATAATGAATTCATGTGGGATTTTTTGAAGAGCGATTTCGCGCATTGGTCAATCAAACGAACCTCGAAAATGATTAAAGTGCAACAAATTGATGCACATCGTTATTTTGCTGATGAACCATATGTAGATGAAATATGCACCAATTTAACTAGCATGCATGCTTTTGGTGGTTTGTTGTAGAAAGACTAATCGGACTGAATCTACTCAACACTGATATGGATATCTATTTTAAATTTCGGGCATTCAATATTTAAGCATGTTAAAACATATAAATATCATCCGGAAATCCATGTAAAAGACATTTAAAGATATAGTTCTTCCGTTTCAAAAAAATATATATATTCTTTGTGTTTTTAAAAGAATGTTATTTTATATATTTCAATATGATTTTTTAAACAGAAATCATAATTTACCTTTTATCTAAAGCTAAAACTCTTTCAATTTAAGTAAATAGCATTTAACTAGTGTCATATTAAAGCACGACATTTTGACCAGAAAAAATAAATTAAAACACGACATATTTATATAATTGAAAATTTTCTTATTTTGTATGAAAAATATGAGAACGACACTGTGTGTGATAGATAGGAGTATAAAACTATAAATTATAGTGAAGAGAATACTCAATTTCTCACTCAAACATCAAGAGAACCAAAACAATCAAAATTTGTAAACAGTTAATACTTTTATAATCCATAAACAAGTTATTACTTAATATCCCATAACTAATTTATACTACTTAAAAATGAAAAAAAATCCTTAAAAAGATGCTTGTTACACATGTAAGCATATTACATTTGTATCTACCAGCTCGAACGAACAAGCACACATACCAAACTCAGAAGAGGAACAAAATAATTAAAACAAATATACCAATTTGAAACGGTGAGAGTCATATATCATGAAAAATGTGTGGAGCTCTCTGTGTTGATTACAACACAATGAGGGATGCGTTAAATACGATGTAGCAAAGTCGCATCGCCGCGTCAGGGTTGCAGCAAATTACACCTAACTCATTTACGCAGAGTCACAAAGTGTTTCAAAGTCAAACATATGGACACTTTTGGCCCTCTTTGAAACCAGTCGATTCTGTTCACGTACTGACACGTGTTCACGTTATCAAAGGACCTTTTCCGCCAACAGATAAAAGCCTGCCGGCAGCAGAAACCATGGGACTCGAGCGAGCCATCAATAAATTTGAATTACGAGTAATCTGAGAAACTAACTGATCGTACCTTACTTGTTCTCGTACGGTACAATGAAAAATAGAAGAATTTGTTAATTTGTTTTTTTTTTTTGTTAAAAGATGAATTTGTTAATTTGTTGCTGCCAATATATATAAGTAAATGCTAATTTTGCGCATGTCATTAAAAAAATTGTTATATCAAATGTCAACCCATAAATAAAATAACAAGCTATTAGTTTAACACAAGCGTAATTCTTTTGCTATTTGTTTAAAACATAGGTGAAAATCAAACAACCACTTATTTGTGATTATCCAACCACATCATTTTATGTAAAAAACCCTCTAGAATTTTCTCAAAACAATGATAACTTGAATTTAGCTTATACCAAAATACTTTCATATACCAATCTATATAAGCTTCGAATGGTTGTTGCGGTCTCAATGAATTAAACCATCAGTAGATTAAACCATCTTATTTTTAGAACGGTTCATAGTCTGTTGCGTTCTTAGTTTATTTCTTTGTAAAAATAGACTGCAATTGATCTGCAGTGACTTTATTTTATTTGTTTTCTGTTCGCACCATTATGAACTATAACTTATAAATATAAAAAAATAATTTAATCTATAAATGGTTTTGTCCATTCAAAGCCATAGTGTATACAAAGAACCCGAAAATATGTTCACATTACTACTCTAATTATAGATTTACAAATTTCAAGGTCGATAAAAACAGAGGAAAAACTAATTCCAACAAACAAACAAAACCGGCAAAAACAGAGGACCAAAGAAAAAACAAAAACAAAAAAAAAAGAGTACACTCTTGAGAACAGAGCTCAGTGGTTATCTTCTGTTAATGTAGATTCCCCATTTTGCCCTTCTTTTTTCTCCATATCTACGTAGTCTACTCTTGTCACGCAAATCTTGGCGGCGACCGGAGTGGCCAAGTAAGTAGGGTTGTTTTGTCCAGCCATGATCACAAGAATCTTTTCCTCGAAAACCTTAGGAGTCACTTTCTCATCGGACTCCGTCTGTTTCTCTCTGTCACCGTAGTCTGTCCGGCGAGAAAGCTTCCAATAAGAGCAAGCGAGCAACAAGAGAGCAAAAGCGATGAGTCCAAGCATGGCGGCTAAACCACCAAATAGGTAAGGAACCGGTGTACGCCACGGAGGCCGTGTATGAGACTCCACCATTAATGTTGACAACTTCTGATCTGTGTTTCCACTTATGCTTGGAAATTCCCTCATTGTTTTTTTTTTTCTTCTTCGAACTGCGTTAAGAACAAAAGAAAAAGCTTGAAAATTCTGAAGGTTTTTTTTCAGTTTTTTTATAATTGTGAAGCTAGTTTTGATCTGGGCTTTGAGTGGTTTACAGTTTATTTATAGTGGTGGCAGAGACAGAGAGATGTAAATATTTTCACAAAGTGTCATTTTTGTTCTTTTATTATTATTATTATTATAAAACAAATTTGAAGGTAAGTGGGTCACGGAATCTCCATGATACGTTACATTTCTAATTTCTTTGATCATGCACCAGGTTCGAAGATATTTAATAATATGTTTTTTTTTGCATTTATATATATATACTTTGGTATATATATAGAGAGACAATATTAATTTGGTTAACTAAAAAATTATAGATTAGTTCCATAATCTTTTCGGATCAGAGATTATAACATGTCAGAACTTTTTTTTGTTTTTTTTTTGCCTGCGGCTGCTATTTGAATGTACAATCTTAATTTCATAAAATTTTGTTGTTGTAGTTGAGTATTGTGGTAAAAATGTTTGTTATCAAGATAATTACGTACGAAATTTAGTGGCAACCGACAACAATTAAATTAGATAAGGATCAATAATAAATTTTACTTTATGTGCAGATGTATCATCGGGGTGATGTATGTGTTACATGTTGATATATAGATTCGCTTATTTTAGGCGTTATTTATTATTTGTAATAATATAAAGTTAAACATTTCTAAATGATGATGTTGGAGATCAAATTATTAATAATAAAATATTATTATTTAGTACAGAATAGAAGTAATTTTTTTTTCTAACCAGTGTCTTTTAGAAGGTAATTTAAAGGGCGGTAAAAAAGGTAATTTAAAGGATTAATGATCAAACTTCCAAACAAAATATATAAAGAGAGACAAAAAAACAAAAAAAAAAACAAAGACCAGGTACTGTTGGATCCAAATTATGTTCAGAATTCACCACTGAGCAGATTAACTAGTGAGATTTTAAATAGCACTTCACATCAACTTTCCATAAACAAAAAAGAAACAATAAAAGTTGAATACCAAGTGCCTCTTGGTTTAATGTTTTTTTTAAAGAGACTATGTTATTGACAATATGGTAGCGAGTTCGAGTCTATTTGAAAAAAGAAATAGACCAAAGACGGATTCCGAACTCACAGAGATTGTGATCTAGGTTCAAACTTTGCAGTTATAAAAAATTAAAAATTGTAGTCTTTTACCAACAAAACGTATAATCTTTTTAAAAGGTTTCTATAAAGAATAGTAACAGATGAATAAAATAAACAAAATAATAAGTATACTATTTGATGTGTGGAAAGTATATAATACTCCTAATTACAATTATTTAAAATATCATCTATATATATATATATCATATCATATATGCATATTTATTCTCCCCATTTTTTCCGTCTAAAAAATTGACTGCATAAATTATGGCTTTTAGTAATAAAACCCTTCAACTAAAGATGAATCGTAAAAAAAAAACATTCAATTACATTTAATAAAAAAACTCCTCAACTTTAATTTCTTTAATGAAAAAACCTCCTCCGTTTACATTACCGTTAAATTTAAAACACAACGTTTTCTAAAATTAAAAAACGATGGGTTTTTAGTAATAAAACCTCTCAACTAAAGATGAATCGTAAAATAACCCCTCAATTATATTTTTTTTTTTAAAATTCTCAACTTTAAATCCGTTAATAAAAAAATTCCTTCGTCTACAATGTCATTAAAATTTGGCTAAATTTAAAATGCATCTTTTTGTCAAAAGCGACACTGCATTCTCTATAATGAAAATGACATATTCAAAAATAAAAACGACATAAATTTTGATGTTATAAAATAAAAAATAACATTTTTTATTTGACTTTTGACAGATCCAAAAATCTATTATAACATAAAATTTCTAATAACAAGATTGCGTGTAACATCAAAATCCAGAAAAACAAGACTTCATACTACATGATGAGTTCATTGAGTGTTTTTTTCTCTCTTTCAACAGCTGTGACCATTGTATAAAAAAAATATTTTCTGGATTTTCTGGATTTTGATGTTGCACGTAATCTTGTTATTATGAATTTTATGTTCTAATAGGTTTTTGGATGTGTCAAAACTCAATTAAAAATGTATTTTTTTTTCCATTTTATAACTTCAAAATTCATGTCGTTTTTATTTTCAAATATATCATTTTTATTTAAGAATATCGTGTTGTTTTTGACCAAAAACAATTAGTCCAATTTTAACGATACTGTAGAAAAAAGGTTTTTTTCATTAGCAGATTTAAAGTTGAGGGTTTTTTTCATTAACAGATTTATAATTGAGAATTTTTTTACTATTCATCTTTAGTTGAGGAGTTTTATTACTAAAAATCTTTTTTTTAGAAAATGCTGCGTTTTAAATTTAATGGCAATGTAGACGGAAAAAAAATTTCATTAACGAATATAAAGTTGAGAGATTTTTTCAAATAATTGAAGAATTTTGTATGATTCATATTTAGTTGATGGGTTTTTATTACTAAAAATCCTATAAATCATTAGCAAAGACAAACAAAAATATCATCATTAAAAAAAAGTAACACATGCTTAGTTGATTATTTGGATTTTGGAATATTAACTGGGCCCAGCTGTGAGTTTTATTCGGGCCCATAAATTTCACGTCAAGTCTCTAGGTTGGAGCATTGTCAGAACTCAATTCACACGGCCATTTGTTATTACGCTAAGTCAGGAGTATATGTGTCTTTTAAAGGTGCTATTTGGATAAGATTTGCCGCTAACAGTAACATTATATATGGGTTTTACTTTACAATATTCCACAACAACAATCTATAGATATTTTTTTTTATCCATAGTTGGAAGGGAATATTTCATTATGTTTAATGATATTCATTAGTCAAGTCCCAAACATTTTTTTGTTAAAGAAGTCAAAGTCCCAAAATTGCTATGATAATATTTATTAAACTATATCTACATTTAGCCTCTCTCTCTGTACAATCTTTAAATGAATTAACTATATTTTTAAATCATATAAATATAATGGATAGAAATGAAATAATAATAATTGAGTGAGAACAAAAGATGATGGGTTCGATCTTATTCTTAGATTATGTCATTTGTCTTAAACATATCTTCGAGAAATGTTTTTCATTCATTCATGACCACCAAGCGTTATAATATCCAAAAATTTGGGAATTTCAAGTTTATAACTTTCCATAAAAAATCTGAATATTTTGAATTTTATTTTACACCAAATCCGTTAAATATACATACTTCTCCTTCATGATGATTTTAGGTATTGATTACTGGCCTTTGTTTTAACGCTAATCATGCTTCTTTATGCTGAGCTTATAACTATATACATATGCAATTATAAATTTAGTTACCACTTAAATTAGATTAACCATATTTATATAATATATATAACTACATGCATTATTTTAGAAGCATAAAATATTAGTCATTTTTTTGATAAAATATTAGTCATGAGTTGTGTTTGTGATTACTATATTTCTCTCTAGGCATAAATAAAAGGACAATTTCATCGGTGAAGCTTGAGGAGTTTCTGTTATTTTCTTAGTTCAATACGGGAGCTGTCTACTAAATCCTAAAAGAACACCAACCAAAAGTAAACTGGAGCAAGGAAGTGTGGTTCTCAGAAGGAATACCGAGACACAAGTTTCTTACTTGGATGTTTGTCTTAAATCGTTGCCCAACAAAGGATCGGATGGTGAAGTGGAGTCTTCCGGTTAATCCAACTTGTCTACTTTGCAGTCAGAGCCCTGAATCGAGAAATCATCTGTATTTTCAGTGTCCTTACTCATAGAAGATATGGACAGAAATGGGAAGAAGACTCACCATTCAAGTTACTCCTGATTGGATTGGTATTCTAAATCAAATCAGGTCTTCTAATTACGGTAAAGTGAAAAGAAAAGTGTTGCGATTGGTTTGGCAATGTGTAATCTATCAGGTCTGGGCAGAAAGAAATTCAAGGTTGCATCGGAATGTGTCCACGCCGGCGGAATCTATCATTAAGACCATAGATACAACAATCAGAAATCGAGCTTCAAGCTTAAGGCCTCGGAACTCAGAGCTTGCCTCATCCATGTTACAGTTGTGGTTCACCACATCCTCTCCCTTGGTAATTCATTGGTCTCGACAATCAAAACTAACAATGTTCCATTGTAGATCGACGGAGTCAAGCTTTGCATTGGATTAACAAACCAGCTTTGTGGTTTGTACGGAGACTTCAACACGATTCAGATTCCTTTATTGGACTTATACTTCCTCATTAATTTGTTGTTTTAAGGTTAGGTTCTAATATATGTGATTGGGCCTCAAAACGAATTGGGCCATATGGCACCTTTATTTTTTCTTTCTCACGCTTTTAATAGAAAATCTGTTACAAAAAAAAAAAAGTTCAATTTTAATTTTAAGCTGAGTGCATGTTTTAAAGTTTTATTTTGAGCTGTGCGATTATACTACATGAAAGAGAATATTTAGATGGAGTTGGAGGAGACATAACAACTTGACAATAGAATTATGGATTGTCAACTTGCGGATCTTTCTCTCTTATCTGATATTTCGCAAGTAAAGTAAACATGCACTTAAACATATGTATGCATATGATATACATGTACATGGGCATACGTATATAAAATGTAGAATATATGTGAATCAATGCTTATAGATTTGTTTTTAAAAAGAAACAAAACAGAATTTTTTTAGTAACGTTAAATAATTGTACTTATATTCTAACCGTAGCTAGATCCACATTTTGATTATTATTATTTTCACAACCATCTATTTTTTTTAACTAAGAAAATTGAGTTTATTGTATCCTAATGTATTTAAAGTTTCTGATTCCCTCACCTCTATTGAGTTCTGAAAAAATAATTAGTAAGGCAAGACATATTGAAAAAAGAAAAACATAATTGGATACCATGTGCAAAAATCCACTTAGATCATAACACTCTTGTATAAAAATATTCTATTTCCCACCACCGCAAAAGCATCTGAATTTACTCTCTCCTTTCACTGATTAGTAAATAACCTGTTGGTTAAGCCAAAGGTCCATTTCTTCTTATTCACGACTCCATTACGTGAAGCATAAACATATATGTATGATGATATATGCACATATATACATCTACGGAACATATATGTGCATATAATGATACTGATAGTTTTAACATGTGGACACGATAGCGATTAATGAACGCAAGATATACCGATAGGAGATATTGATTTGTGCTTGCCGGAGAGATTCTTTCCCACGTACGTGGGAGAGGCTTATAGATGTACTGTGAAGCCAGAGAATATATTTATTATTCATACAACAAAAAAATTCATGAAATTATTCGAGATCTGCTTGTGAATCAAACTTAGATACGAATATATTTGATGTATGTATTGATGTATCGATGTGCTTATAAGACTTTGTGAGACATCCAAGAATCATATCTTGCTTCATCTTCTTTATTTTCTATTGTTATATATTAATTTTGATTCTTTGTTGGATATAATTAGTGAACATATATCTCCTCAGTCTAGTAATCTATACATTCCTTTAAGTATCTGTGTGCACATTTAATTTGTTTATGCAATCATACAAATAAATGAATAGTAAAAAGAATTAGGCTGGAGGATATCAACTCGGGCGGAGAAAATATATGAAATTTTATATTTATAGATATTATGGTTAATTTAAACAGATGGGAAATTTGAAGTCAGTTCACAATTGATAAAACAAAACAGCTAAAGAAAAAAACAGCTTTGAACTGTGTTGCTAAATGGAAAAGGATAAAACACTCATGTTAAATATATGACACCATATATATATGTAAGTTGCTAAAGCTCTAGAAGATAATTTGTGTTCATAGAACAAAAATATGAATGCGCGGAAGATAATATATATTTGAGAACATATAAATGTGGGAACAAAGAGAATATAAATATGAGAAGTAAAGAAAATATAAAGCATATATAATGAGAAAAACTTAGAATCTTATAAGATGTTAACTTTATTTTTTTATTTTTGTAGAGAATACATATTTAAAGGAAAATCACTCAAACATGATTATAAAAAACAAGGAATAACGAAGAAATAGATTTTTTTTTGAATAAATTTTATTCGAAATTTTTTTTTTACATCAAGTGTGTCGGGTGATTTACTAAGAAATGGAACTTTAGTAAATGATAAATTGACAAATTAAGATTACAAGAAGTTCGTGCATTATGATTATGCATGTAGGAGAGATGCAGAGGTGAATTGCTTGCTGGTAGTATATGCTCAAGTCTCAACAAAAATGTTCTCTCATAAATCATCACAATTGGTAAATGAATTTATGGAATGTTTGTCTTAAGTACGATGCACCTTTTTCTACCACATTTGTTAATAGTTAGCAACAAAATTGCCAACATCTTCACTATGGCGTTTTATGGTAGTGTGATCCTGAGAGATGACAACATATTTTACAATTATTAAATAGTATTTGTCTATTGGTGACGAATACTATATGTTATTATTTCTCATGTCACATCTATTCTATTTTCCTGTTGGAGAAAACTAGTAACCTAGAGTAGTTTTATGATTTAATCTTATATTATGTCGAACCAAAACGGATGATTCAACTTAATTATAGTATACCGGAGTCTCTGAATTTCAAATCAACCATACAATTTTCATGCAATGAAGTTCGAACCTTTACAGCTGAAAATCTCTAAATCTGATGATCAAACAGCCACTCAATCGACAAACAAAACAATCTCTTTTCTTAACATCTGCAACGTCACTGATTTCGAAATAAACTAATCCATACCATTTGCATAACATTCTTCTGAACTCTCTGACAATGTATTTGTTGTTATCATAAAAACAAATTACTGCCAGTTTTTAAGTTAAGCTATATGCGTGTGTTGCACGGAAGCCTAATTATGATGAAGTAACTAAACAGCAAATATAGACGGCAGTTCTGAAGAACAAACACAATCTTGTCTATTCTGCAATGTGTCTGACGATGGTGTGTTTAGTTCTACTCCAGCTTCTATATATACAGCCTCCCAATCCCACTTTCTTCAAAGGAACGAATCAGTCTTGTAGCTTTCAAACCAGCATTGCATTGCACACATCGTGTCAAACCAATATGTTGAACCCCCTTTTTGACACTAGAGAAAAAGCAAGCCAAAGTCTTCAACCCTATTGGTACTAAGCAATATCAATGGGATGAGCCAATTGCTTCATCACTGCATGTGTTGCTTGTAGAGATTCTCATAGCATTTACCGTTTGAGAGTTAGGTCTTGTCTTAAAAGTAGTTTTTATGTTAAGAGTCATAAGTGAAGAGTTACAACTTTTAGTGTTTGTGTTGTTTCTTTCAGTTTTTCCGACTATAAAAAGACGTTGTCTTTGTTTTTGTAAAACATTCAGTTTTTTTTTCTATTTAATAAAAATTGTGTTTTGAGTCAAACAGAGAATCGTTTATCATACTTTGTTATTCTTCTTTACTCTTTGTCTCTCATACTCTGTTTTTGAATAAAAATCGAACATTGAATACTTATGAGCTGATTCAAGACTATGACCAGAGCTTGTTTCAGGTGTATGAGGAAGAGCATGAGACAGGTCACAAGCAAAACCATTGAACTTAAAGGGACTAGACTCAGAGCCGTGCCTATAGAGGTTTGAAAAAGACATTCGCCTAGGGCCCCGGAATATTAGACAAATTTTAGGGCCCCAAAATTTTAAAAATATTTTAGTATATATATATAAAATATGTATAATTTTCTTGAATTTAAATTTTTATTTCATATACTAAAAATAATGTTAATTCTTTTTAATATTTTACAAAGTTTATCTTAAATTTTGGTATTTTTATAGATTAAATATTGTGAATTACATATAGATTACAAAATAGTATAATTTATATTCTATACCTTAAGAAATGTTTTATAACTTAAATAATTTCTAATTTCTTATATTCTTCATAAAATATCTACACAATTTCTAAAAAATTATATTTTTCATAAAAAATAGGATTTATTATCTCTACTTTATTATAAAAAATACATTAAAGTTTAGTTATGATATATATTTTATCGTAAAAAATAATATATATATATATAATGAGATTTTTTCTACCTTAGGTCTCTCAAACCCTTGGCACGGCTCTGAGACTGCATCACATTATTAGTTAAAAAAAGTGCTGGCCAATGACAGATCAATCACTAGAATATCGAAAGCGAAGAAGCGGCTAAAACTCGAATTATCCATGGGCTTTGTCGTCTGCTATGGGTTGATGATCTAACATGTCTGAGAATTCATCTTGATCATCTGAAAGATTATTTGGTGTGGCAGCTTTGTAAGACTACAAGCCCGGAACCTCCTCGTTAAAAAAAAACAAAAAAAACTTTGTAAGACTACATGAAGGTGAACGTTGAATCTATATTGACGACATGTGAAAAATATTTGAAGGAACGAACAATAATATATAAAATGACATGTGTTTTTTTACTCATTGAGTCATTGTTTTTTGACTTTGAGTTGAAAAACTTTGATTCCTCACACAAAAAATATTAACGGGGAGTTAACACAGTATTAGTATGGTTTAAATAACTTAATTTCTGCATAATTTGATTGGTAAAGTAGCCGTTGGAGATTTAATGAGAAAATCGTCCAAATAAGGAAATAGTCGTTGCTTGTATCTTGATAGCTTGGGAAGGAAGTGGTGCGTCTTGGTAAGTCTCTTGTTCACTTGGAGGATCTCTAAAAGCACTCAAACAGATGGGGAAAGAGCCGCAATTTGATTGTGTTTGACTCCAAAAAAGACAAGTTTAGTCTCCTTTGAATATGTATGATCAAGTGTGGGCTTGTACACCTTAGGACGTGTCTTGTGAGTGTAGAAAGCCTCCAAAACGCAGCAGTATTGATAAAGGCGTTGTTGAGGGTGAACACAAGTGTGAATGCTTCTAAATAAGGCAAGTGTAGATTTAACTTGCTGTTTTGAGACTCCAGCTGGTTGGGATGAATGTGGACAACTTCCTGGGTTAAAAGGGAACCCTCCGATGCTTCTAGATGGTCTCCAAGTCGTGGCTTCAGCTGATGACAAGTTGGGTTCACAAGTTTCCTTATTCACATTCAATTTTAAGGATATTTAACTATTTAAGTATATAAGGAGGTCTATGATCATCTAACCAAAAAGCCTAGAAAATTCAAATAAAAAAAGGAAGAAAGATTTTTTTTTTTTTTGGTGATAAAAATGTGTATGCATCGGATTAACGGTTGCTCGACTAGATTTTTATCAAAAGACATATGAGATATTTTGATTAAAAGGATGGCATCATCACTGCCGATATGTTATGTCATGTTTTCGATTTCCCAAAATGATAACATCGTAACTAATGAACGATGTAACAAATTTTTGGTGAAGCTCAGTTAAAAACCAAGTAGGCCGGTTACATTAGTTGGCATAGAAATAACGGTGCCAATAAAAAAAACAGAGGGAGGGATAGTCTTTTCATATATATATATATATATATAATTGATGAATTTAACACTTTTTTAGTGGAAAACTATAGTCTCGAAAATATAATAAAATTGAACAAATAAGAAAATATTGACCATCGAACGGTTAGAGAAATATAATCTCATGATTCTCATCCACAACATTAATTCAAAAACAAATTATTAAATGGATAGGATCGGGATATACGACGTTGGCATGGAAGAACCCTAACTTTTAATACCTTCCCAAATTCAGCGAGGTGTAAGAAACATAACTCCCACCCAAATTTACCATAAAACAATTAATTGACTTACTAAACAGAGTTAGCAATTAAAAATGTTATGAATTAGTTAAACTAAAATCGAATCTAAAAATTGTACCAAAATAATAAAATAAGATCATTTAAGCAGGACGACCATATCACTGGACCGATTGGGCTAAATAGTTCCACTACAAATTGAAGTTTCTCATGCATCGATATCATCATTATTCACCAATTGCTCTCTTTTTTCATAGAAAATAATCGTTGAGAAATATATATATATATATATATATGTCACACAAAAGTATACTACTTCATGGCTAATGCAACACCGTAGACAAAGCCAATATGTTAAATTTTCTTTTTATTTTTGTTAAAATTGGAAGTAAATGTATATAGTGGTAGAAAGTATAAGATTTTTCTTGGAAATTGACTTGTAAATTTTTAGTATTGATCAGACGTTAGATAAAAATCTAAATTAAACATGTAATCGAACGATTCTTTTGAGAAAACAAATTGCAATTGCGATCACTTTCGTCACCCCAGCAGCTTCTCATAAATTTGAGTTTGTACTTTCCGATTTTGCATAACGTTCCAAATACGTGACGCTGGGGCGGCCCTAGTTGATATCGTAAGACCTCAAATAATATACTCCAAACTGCAATTAAAGAAGCAATCTTGTGTACGTAAGCATACACATAATTAATCTTTATATGCGTAAAAATAATAGTTAAAGTCTTATCATATATATCAAACTGAAAAATAAAATAAAATTTCTGTTTTTTGAATCTGATATGCATAATGCTCCAATTTGATCTTGACGTTTAAACTTATTTATACCCATTATTAGTTACGTGTTTTCGTAACTAATAACTAAATATCTCTCAGTTCTTAAAAATAAATCAAATTTTCGTTTTATCGTATGGTTATACGTACCTAAGTAAAGGACATAATTTGTATGATCAAGTAAATTTATAACATTATTTTGGTGATATTTTACTAGGAGAATCGTTATTCTTGGTCAACTCTTTTGCACAGCTATGGCCGCACAGCTATACCACCATAAATTGGATAGCTCCTTCATTATGATCGACTTATGTAAGACTTATCTAAACGAACTAATTCAACAAAAAATTTATCAAAACAAAAAAAAAACTAATTCAACAAAAATAGTTTAAGTTGAGAATTTTTTACTACTTTTTAATTTAACATAGATTTATACACATGTAAGAAAAGTTCCGGCCATAGTCCATAGATGTAACATAGTTGACAATAAAAAATGTGTTTATCTTAGTAAAATATCTAATAAAAATGATATGGATTAATTAATACAAATTACGTTCTTGACTTAGATATAATCATCAAATAAAATAATTTATTTTTATTTTTTCGAGATATATCCAAATCTATAAATTCGATCATTATCCTAACTTTGTTTTCCTTTTATTTTGCAAAAACAATTGTACTCCTCCGCATTAATTACAACAGACACGCAATAAGAGGGACCGAGAGATGGAAGTAAAGTACACACACGAGATTCCATATTTTTCATGTTTATATTACATACGTAACTGTGTAAAGATACATGTACTATATATACATAACGGACCATTAATTATTTGAACATTTGCCTCAAAAAGCAAAGTACTCTCTACTTCATCCCAACTCTATGCATATGTATGTTAGTGTATGGACCGATAGACAAATTAAAAGAATAGTCTGTATGGATAGACACATGGCTAGACTTATGAATAATACTACAATTATTTCATCAAAAGCAAAGTACTTCCCCATCGTTACATACACATATATACATCTACATTTTATTTTTATTTTTATTTTTTGGCAAATAAACGGGATGTATTGAACTAAATA
The DNA here is from genome assembly GCA_028015245.1 of Cardamine occulta. Classification (NCBI taxonomy): domain Eukaryota; kingdom Viridiplantae; phylum Streptophyta; class Magnoliopsida; order Brassicales; family Brassicaceae; genus Cardamine; species Cardamine occulta. Next base: position 12,616,267 of record CM051384.1, read on the forward strand.
TTTGGAAAAATCTAAGTTAAAATAATAAATTATGTGTTATTGAAACATGAATTTTAAAATATATTTTAAAATCTAGTGTTATTGGATTAATGAATTTAAAATATATACTCAAATCCATTGTTATTGAAAACACTTTAAGAATTTAATTTGAAAGTTTCAGATAAAATTTTAAATGATTTTTTAGTTAAAAGTAAATATATCAAAATCTCATAGTTTTAAGTGATATTTTAGAAAATTTAATAACAAATTTCCTAATTCATCAAAATTCAATCAACTCATCTAGACACTCATTAAAACTTATATCTCTCCAAATTCTTTATCCAATATATCCGTACATCTATTATATCATCATAATTATTAAACGCCTATGGTCAAAAGGAAAGTGGTCGACTATATATTAGCTAAAGAAGAGCAAGAAAATCAAAGTTGTGAGTTTAGAAGCTTTAGGCATTAAAAAAAAGGGTAAGAAAATGGAGAGTATGATGGTAGAAATGGCTAAGACCATTTGGTGGATAGTTGTTATAGGAGTGTTTGGTTTAGGGATTCGTGTGTACGGTAAAGCGATGGCGGAGCAATGGAGTGTTCGGAGGAAGCTGAAGATGCAGGGCGTGAAGGGTCCTCCACCGTCGATATTTCGTGGAAACGTGCCGGAGATGCAAAAGATTCAATCACAAACAATGATTAACTCTAAACACTACTCCGGCGATAATATCATCGCCCATGACTACACTTCTTCTCTCTTTCCCTATCTCGACCATTGGCGAAAACAATACGGTATGCTCTTTAATCTCATAGTTTCAACATCATAGGGAATTAAAAATAATAAAAATTTATGAAAAGACAATTTTTGAAGCTGTGAAGTGAAATCTTCATCTAAATTTGGGATCTGAGGCAAATCTTTTTTGTGCTCAACGAAGTATACACGCTTCTGTGTTTTGAATAATGATAGCACAGTAGGCGGATTAGTCCCTTTTTGGTCGTTTTTAGATAAGACGATTCCATTTTTTGGACGCATGAAGCAGAAAACAAACAAACTTATATATATAATATATATATCTTCATAAAATCGTGTAAATAGTAAACGAAAGGACTGTTTAATTACTGAATTACATGTAAATTATATTATATCTATGTAGCCACTAATTTACATGCATACGTGCATTTTTATTCATACATATAACATATGTGTATACTGATTGACAGCTAAGACCTACATATATATATATATATCATATATATATATGTAACATATGCATGGATTGACAACTAACGTCGCAGGCCCGCAGAATTTAAAAATTATGAAAAGCTGTCTAGAGAGGCCAACAAGGTTTTGTACGATCGGGTCTAGTTGATCAAAAAGCTAGGAGCTCATATAATATGATTCCTTCTCAATGATTCATCTTTATTCTTTTTTTTTCTAGTAATAATAAGAAGATATATTTTAAATTTTAATTTGTTAAATACAAAGTAGTTGTCGCTTCGGTAGCACCCGTGGATGGGTAACAGTTTATCATGTATTAAGTTTTTTTTTTTTTTTTTGGGGTTTTAGTGTTAAGATTATCACATAAGTATTAAGTTGATTGAGAGGAACTATGTTTTGACTCACTTTTTCCAAAAAAAAACTAAGTTTTGATTCTCACCGCTTTCTACATAGGTTTATTTTCCGCATTAATTGTGTATTCTTTTTTCTTGTATAAGTAATTTATAATTTATTGAAAATTATGATAATGAAAATGAAGGGAGAGTGTACACGTACTCGACGGGTGTGAAGCAACACTTGTATATGAACCACCCGGACGTGGTGAAAGAGCTTAACCAAGCCAACACTCTTAACCTTGGCAAAGTCTCTTACGTCACCAAACGCCTTAAATCCATTCTCGGTCGTGGCGTCATCACCTCTAATGGGCCTCATTGGGCCCATCAACGCCGTATCATTGCCCCCGAGTTCTTCCTCGACAAAGTCAAGGGAATGGTTGGTTTGATGGTTGAATCGGCTATGCCAATGCTGAGCAAATGGGAAGAGATGGTTAAAAGAGAAGGAGAAATGGTGTGTGACATAAGAGTGGACGAAGACCTAAGAACTGTCTCTGCTGACGTCATCTCTAGAGCTTGCTTTGGGAGCTCCTTTTCCAAAGGCAAAGAGATCTTCTCTAAGCTTAGATGTCTTCAAAAGGCCATTACTCACCACAACTTCCTCTTCGGCCTCAATGGCTTCTCGTAAGTAGATTCAAAATCATTTCTCTCTATATATATATATTAAGTTAAAGGAATGTATGTAATGTTGTTGAATATTATATGGTTGCAAGTGATATTGTGTTCGGGCCTAAGAAGCATGGGAACGGGAAGATTGATGAGCTAGAGAGGCATGTGGAGTCTTTGATATGGGAAACTGTTAAGGAAAGAGAAAAGGAATGTGTGGGAGATCACAAGAAGGATCTTATGCAGTTGATACTAGAAGGGGCTATGAGTAGTTGCGATGGTAGCTTGGAGAACAAGACATCATCTTACAGAAGTTTCGTGGTGGACAACTGCAAAAGCATTTATTTCGCCGGCCATGAGACTAGTGCGGTTGCTGTCTCTTGGTGTCTTATGCTCCTCGCTCTCAACCCTTCTTGGCAAACTCGGATCCGCGATGAAGTCTTTCGTTTCTGCAAGAATGGTATTCCAGACGCAGACTCTATTTCCAACCTCAAAACGGTAATTTCCAAGCTCGCTTCATTCTCATTTCAAGTTTCTTGACCTCCAAGTATGACCATTTGCACAACCTAACATCACTTGCATTTGCATATATAGGTGACAATGGTTATCCAAGAAACGTTGAGGCTATACCCACCAGCTGCATTCGTGTCAAGAGAAGCCCTTGCGGACACAAAACTCGGAATCCTCGTGGTGCCAAAGGGAGTTTGCATCTGGACATTGATCCCAACATTGCACAGAGACCCTGAGATATGGGGGGCTGATGCGAATGAATTCAAGCCAGAAAGATTCAGCGAAGGAATCTCTAAAGCCTGCAAATACCCTCAGTCCTTCGTCCCATTTGGCTTAGGGACAAGGTTGTGTTTAGGAAAAAACTTTGGTATGATGGAGCTCAAGGTTCTTGTGTCACTTATTGTGTCAAGGTTTAGTTTTACTCTGTCTCCTACATATCAACACTCTCCAGTGTTCAGAATGCTTGTAGAGCCTCAACATGGTATTGTCATTAGGGTAATTCGACAGTAAAATCTTATAGCTTATGATATTTTAGTTTTTACTCCATTGTAATATCTTATTACAATAGTAATAGTTTTTTTTCTGAATCTTTTTGTATACAAATGTTTACCAAAAAGCATCAAAAAGATTAATAATTAGCACATGTGAAAAGGTTATTATTCGTAACTAGCATACAACAAAAACAAAGCATAAAAGTGAGCAAATCTTCGTAATTAACTAATCTTATATAGTGTTGGGGTAAAAAAAAATGTACTAATTGTATAAAATGTTGAAGTAACCAAAACAAACCATCTCGCCGGCGACCCATGGCGGCCCTGAGAACAAGGTATCCTCTAAAACTTCATACTAATGAAGCTTTTCTACTGCTTAGTTTTCTCTTCTCTTGTTGATTTTTTCTTATGAAGTATAGGATTGGATCTAGCACCCAAATCTATATTGCAATAATAATAATAACAATCCTAATTAACAACACATAGGCTTGACTCAATAAAACTCAATGGCATATTATTTCAAGCTGGATTTAAACCACATCCCAAGTCCCAACAATAAGTCATCAGGACAATCCACAAATCACTCAATCAAACAATATGGTCATATCACTTAGTCTCATGTTTATTTAGCTATAAATCAACCACTAATAGTTTCATATTTTGGTGTACTGGTAATTTTGCAGCAGCATCTTCGAGAGTTCGATCATTTAAGTGCGTGACAAATGGCATATGTAACCATTTAATTGTGTGACACATGGCATATATAGCTCATCACTTTCGTGACGCGGGGGACGTTAGATAAGTCACATGAGTTGTGATGTTTTTATACATTTCGACAACTACAATATAACATTGGAATTAGTTATGGTAGGAGACTAGGAGTTGGCTTCCTCCAATACACAAAACTAACAAATTTTGATGATTTTTTATACGTTAATGCAGTTTCGAATTTTAAATCTACTATATATATATATATATAACTGTATATGTTTTTTTTTTCACTTTTACAGTGGATAAGTTTTGATTTTTTAAAATCATATTGATTGATAAGTTTTTAAACGTATATTGTTGTAAGAAAACTGAGATTCTATAACTTTGTTCGAATTGTATCATAATTGAAAATATAAGCCCAAAAATAATTGGACAATTTTTTGTTTGTTAAATAAATAGAATAGTGAAGAAAATAATTGGACTTGGCCAGCTCTGCTAAAAATATGTGGATTTTACGAATTTTGGAACGGACTTGCCGAGGATAAAATTATTTTAAATAATAAATAAATTATAAAATTTGCATTTTGTGATTGAATATTGCTAATGCATGCATGCTATTCAATCTGGATTTTGATTAGGTTAAGACTCGAGATTTTTAGTTTTTAAGATTTTTGGTTTACGAATAATAATATTTAAAGTATTAAATATTGTACATAGTTTAAGTTATGTAGAATAATTTAAATTTATAGTGAAATTATATTAAATATATGATAGTTTTGTTTCTTTAGTATATAGCATATATTTCAAAATTAAAATTATATATTGTTTTGCTTACATATTTTTCATTAAAGTTGAATTATTCGAAACAAGTTAAGGTTGAATTATTTAATAATATTTTTTGGAAAATTGTATAATACTAAAAATGAATTAAAAACAGTAATTTTGTTTCATTTATTAACGCTATTTTTAAAAAATGAAGGGTTTGGTTACACAGATTAAATACAAAATATTTGGAGAATTTAATTTCTAAAAGAGGAGATAAAACTGGAAACAAAATGAGGAAGATGATCAATTAGTTTGAAGACAATTTTATTCTTCTTTGATTTGTTACTTTTAATTGTTTTAATAATATATCATATAATTAATTAAGTATACAATAATTTTTTTATGTTTGTTTAGCATGTTAGAATAAATATATCATATAAATATATAGATTGACTTCTAATTTTTTTTATTTAACGTGTTGTAAAGCATGTTATAAATTATAATAACATATGAAGGATATTTAAATAAATAACGTATTTTGAATTATAATAACATATAAAGGATATTTAAATAAATAACGTGATAAAATAATTTACCAGAAATTATAATTTGTCTATTAACTTGTCTATTTGCGAAAATGTTATATATTACAAATTTACAAGCAATGAATTGTAAGCATGATATCTTTTATAATAAAAGTCATATAGAAAAACAAATAAGTATTTATATAAATAACTCCTTAGTTGTATTTACTACATGCTAAACTATTTATTTGTTTTTAAAATTAAATTTGGTAACTAATATACGAACAATTAAAAAATTTATCAACCTTGAGACAAAAGTTGATGTCTGAGAAGATTGTCGGTAGAAACACAATTAACATACAAAATTGAAAAATTGTGATGAATCAGATCTGAGTAGAGATGGAAAACGGAACTCGGATAGGACGAAAAAGGGACATCAGAGAGGATGATAGAGAATGGACAATGGAGTGGATTGCCATAAAATATGTTGGAATTAACATCAGAAAACAACAAAGTGAATGCTCAAGGATACACCACACAAAACGGCTATTTAATTAGCTTTCTCACATTTATTTTTCTTTCATTCTATTTTAGCGGAATAAATATTTTATTAACAATCAAATAGAAAAAAATAATATTGGCAGATAATTATTTTATTATCACGATAAAAAATATTATACCACATAACATATATGAAATTATAACTAAGTGATTATTTAATATGATATCAAATATGATGTTTACATAGTAATATATGTATCTAACGAATGTAAATCAAGTTTTTAGCGATAATTTATTTTTAATATGATAAATATTGTGTTATATTGATAAACATTATTAGATGTTAACAAATAAGTTATCACTAGTAATTTTATCTATCAGCCGCAGATAAATACATTATTATGTTGATAACATATTTTATACTTCGTTAAATAATAGTTTAAATGTGAATCTATATATGTCATATGATATAAAGTTTTTTCGTGTTAATAAAATAATTACCAGTTAATATTTAAACTTTATTCTCCTAAATATTTCGTTCGTTAACAAAATATTTATCTCGATAAAATCATGAGGAACATTTGTGTTCAAATTTGAATATAGATGAAATAAAACTAATTAAAATAAAATAACTGCTATATTATTCATTGTCAGATTACCTATGATTATATATTAAATTGACCCTTAATATAATGGTAATTTTCGTAAAAATAAACTTTCTTCTATATTCACCCAATTTTTAAAAAAATCATTTTTAGTTACCTAATTATTTAGTCTTTCCTTGCTAGTGAGTGCAAATTCCCTAAACAATGTATAGTAAATTTTATTAAATAATGAAAATAATTCATTGTTTAATTAGCTGGTGTGATATTCTGACAGAACTAATAATTTACTAAATTAACAATTTTGGACTTATTTGTTCACAAGGAATCTAGTTGACTATATATACGAGTAAAGGAGAGAAGAGTGACAAAATTAAAAAAAAATCTTGAATAGACAAAAAAAAAAAGTTAAAATGGAGAGTTTGGCTATTCAGACGGTGAAGGAAAAATGGGTAAAAAAACCTTCACCTTTTCCAAAAACATTAAAAAAATCATCATTTTTTTTTTTGGGTTTTTAAACCCTCACCTTTTAATAAATGGTAAAATAAACCCTAGCTATTAAAAAAAAAATACATCATTATATTAAATTAGAAATAAATAAATAAAATTTGGGTTATTAAAAATTTTTCTAAATTTGAGTTTGTGATTTATTTTGAAGGCAAAATCAATATTAACATATCTTATGTACATGTATATTTTTATTTAAAAAATGGAAAAGAAAAAGTAAATGACAATTATTTTAAAACAAATAAAAATTACAAAAAGTATGAACAGAAAATTATCGGAATGGTCATTTACAAATTAAAAAAGAGTGATATAAATGTTAAGAAAAATAACTGCTGTTTAAAAAAAAGACCATGACCGGCAAAAGAAATAATAAAATATATTATGTACATATCTATTCGCAGTTGAAAAATAAAAAAATAAAAAGAAAATAAAAATCAAGAAAAATTTTAAAAGTTTGAAAACAAATAAAAATTAAAAATATTTATTGTATTTGCTATTTGTAAATTTTAAGAACCAAGCAAACGACATAGATTCAGAGAAAATCTTACCTATGTAAATAGATTTAAATTAAAAAATAGTTTGGTGTAGAAGTTTATGTACTTTTATAATAATAAAAATAATTTTGTTTGTTTTCATGTTAATAAGTTTGTGTGACAAAACCAAATAAATATTTATTAACATAAATTCATATTCGGTTCAACATTTATTAACATATTCATATGATTTTATTTTTTAAAATTTGTATTTTTTTAATATGATTAACATATTTTTAACTTCTACAAAATTAAGATATATTTAAAATATAACTTAAATATTTTAAAAAGTGACTAATATTAACTATTTTTAGTTAGTTATTCAAAAAGAAAAATTCGAACAAATTCAAATCAAAACACGGAATGTGCTAATCTATAATAATATTTTTGTTAAAAAAACTCAATTTTGAGAAAAATAAATCACAAACTCAAAATTTAGAAAAATTTTTAATAACCCAAATTTTATTTATTTATTTCTAATTTAATATAATGATGTACTTATTTTTTTGTAATATCTAGAGTTTATTTCACCATTTATTAAAAGGTGAGGGTTTAAAAACCCACAAAAAAAATGATAGTTTTTTTAATGTTTTTGGAAAAGGTGAGGGTTATTTTACCCATTTTTCCGACGGTGAATGCAATTTGGTGGCTAGTTATTGTCGGAATCGTCGGCGTATGATATCATGTGTATGGAAGAGCGGTGGTGGAACAGTGGAGGATGCGGAGGAGTCTTAAGAAGCAAGGCGTGAAGGGTCCTTCACCGTCGATCTTTAACGGAAATGTGTCGGAGATGCAGAGACTTCAGTCGGAGGCTAAACACTATTCCGGCAATAACATCATTTCTCATGAGTACTCTTCTTCTCTCTTTCCCTATTTCGAACACTGGAGAAAACAATACGGTTTGATTTTCTAATCTCGTTACATCGTTTAATACAAATTCTTTTTTCTTTTTTTTGGGTCAAGAATACAAATACATGTATGTATGTGGTATATTTTCATTAAAAAAAATTTTTGTTAGTATAACGAATCAGTTACTCCCTCTTTTTTATTTTAAGTGTTATTTTTAGACTAAAATTTATTTAACTATAAGTATTGTTTTGTATTTTCAATGTAATTTTTTGATAAAAAATTTATAATTTTCTTTTATTATTTAATGTAATAACTAATAAAAAAACTTGTTTAAAAGTATTAATGAAGAATGAAAGAAAGAATTTAATAATTTTTTAAATTTGTGTGTAAAAACTTTCAACTACTTATAATGAAATAGAGGAAATAATAATTTAATAATAGTGTCCACTTGAATTTTGTGTTAAGTAGGGTCCACCCGAATTAAAATGTATCGAACGTTTCACTTGCACGGACAAAAAAGACAGTTTTACAATACTACCTTTTTCTCAATTATCTAAATATTCAGTTGCCGAACGTTATTGGAAGAAAATCTAAATTATTAGATAACACAAAGCTCCGTAAAAGGAAAAACAGCTTTGCAAATATGACATGTATATTAGATATGCACTATATAAATCAATTAAAGAAGTATATATGGTCCACTTATATTTACTTTATTTAATTTAAAACAATAAAAATTATGCATGATGAAAACAATAAAAATTATGCATGAAGGGAGGATTTACACATACTCGACGGGGTTGAAGCAGCACCTTTACATAAACCACCCGGAAAAGGTGAAGGAGATTAGCCAAATCAACACACTTAACCTTGGCAGAATCACTCACATCACCAAACGCCTTAACCCTATTCTTGGCAGTGGCCTCATTAGCTCTAATGGGCCTCATTGGGCCCATCAACGTCATATCATCGGCCATGAGTTTACCCATGACAAAATTAAGGTACCGGATTTCACCTACTAATAATCTTTTTAATTTTGTCTTTACAGCTTAAGCATGTGGATAAACGAAATCTTGTGTGTTCTTTTTTTTTTTTTTGATAACTATCTTTTGTGTTCTTGTTAAATGTAATCTTTTCACATTCGGATTATTTGTTGTGATTGGTGAAGGGAATGGTTGGTTTAATGGTGGAATCTACGATGCCAATGTTGAGCAAATGGGAAGAGATGGTGAAGAGAGGAGGAGAAATGGGATGTGAAATAAGAGTAGACGAAGACCTTAAGGATGTTTCAGCTGATGTCATCGCTAGCTAGGGCTTGCTTTGGTAGCTCTTTTTACAAAGGCAAAGCGATATTCTCTATGATTAGGGATCTAAAAATCGCCATCACTAAAAGGAGCTTCCTCTTCAGATTCAATGGCTTCACGTAAGTCTCAAAACTCTTTCTTCTTCAGTACATGCAAAAGTATTTATATATATATATATATATAATTAATTGAGTATATTATATGGTGGCAAGTAATATGGTGTTTGGGAGTAAGAAGCATGGTGATGTGAATATTGATGCACTTGCGATGGAATTGGATTCTTTGATATGGGAAACGGTGAAGGAGAGGGAAATTGAATGCGAGGAAGCTCAAAAGAAGGATGTAATGCAGTTGATACTGAAGGAGCAATGCGTAGCTGCGATGGTAACTTGTGGGACAAGTCAGCCTATAGACGTTTTGTGGTGGACAATTGCAAGAGCATCTATCTCGCAGTGGCGGACCCAGAAATTTTTTTTTCCGGGGTCAAAAACAAAATGGATTTTGGGTCTTGTAATTGCTAAAATTTTTTTAAAAGTAAGTTAATGGGTTCAAAAAGTAAATGGGCTAAAAAAACCTAAAGTTTCATGGGTTCAAAGTTGATTTTCAATCTAAAAAAAAAATTTATATACACAAATTTTTTTTTTTTTTTTTTTTTGGGTCAGCTGACCCCACTAACTATCACATGGGTCCGCCCTTGCTATCTCGCCGGCCATGAGACAACCGCAGTCTCCTTGTCTTGGTGCCTTATGCTCCTCGCTCTTAATCCTAGTTGGCAGATTCGAATTCGGGATGAAATCTTGAGTTCTTGCAAGAATGGCATTCCCGACGCAGAATCCATCCCCGACCTCAAAACGGTAACCCCATTTTTATTATATTATATATAATCACATAGAAAAATTAAAAAACTTTAGGACATTTTACATTGAGAATAAGTTAGGACATGACATAATATATAAAAGATATGAACCACTTCACTCATCCTACTGAATCTTAGTATTAACTCTACTTTATACATATACACGTGTATATATATGTAGCTTTTTTGGAACCTAGCTAACATATTCGTGCTTGTATACATGAATATAAAAAATAGGTGACAATGGTAATTCAAGAAACTATGAGACTATACCCACCAGCACCAATTTGGGGAAGAGAAGCATTCACAGACATAAGACTCGGAAACCTTGTGGTGCCAAAAGGAGTATGCATTTGGACGCTCATTCCTGCCTTACACCGAGACCCCGAGATCTGGGGACCAGACGCAAACGAATTCAAGCCAGAGAGGTTCAGTGAGGGAATCTCTAAAGCTTGCAAATATCCTCAGTTATACATCCCATTTGGCCTCGGACCAAGAGTATGTTTAGGCAAAAACTTTGCTATGATGAATGTTAAAGTGCTTGTGTCACGTATTGTGTCAAAGTTTAGTTTTACTCTGTCTCCGACATATCAACACTCTCCAAACCATAAACTGGTTGTTGAGCCTCAACATGGTGTTGTCATTAGGGTTGTTCGACAGTGAGATCTTGTGTTGTGTAACTGTTGCCTAGACTTTGATAATGTTGTAACTTTTGGAACTCGTTTTGAGTTCTAAGAGTTTATAATTCGGTGTAGAACACTAAAACTCACCTTTTTAGTTATAAAATAGTAATAAAAATCTAAGCATGTCTTGCAAGTGCACATGTGTTGTTGATTTAGGTGTTAAAATCCCAAAGAAAATTTAGGATTTAATACAGAAACAAGCAAACGAAATCGAAATCTAGAAAAAATTTCCATGGGTTTTGGCAATGAACTTGTCTAATCCTCCCAAGTTATTAATTCAGAATATGAAAAATTGGATGCGATATATCTTACTTCAAACTCAGCTTGGCAAGATTTTAATTTTGTTAGAAAGTTTATCTCACTATACATATAGACAAATTATAGATGGGGGAATGAAGTTTGTGAAACCACAAAGCACAAGACCACAAAGATCCTATTATTTGTTATGTGACGTTTATTCGGTGCAAGGCCGATCTCGTCATCCGGAGTATTTCTGGACCTAATTTTTTTTTTTTTAAAGAAGGGTCCATTAAGGCATTAACAAAAGAATTGTAAAAGAAAACCATAACAAAATTTTGCAAACTTAGAGTTTAAAATATGCATCATGAAAGCTAGATACAATTCAAAACCAATAGGTAATGAATGGCTCATATCTTTTATATGCTACTTAAGAATTATATCTAACTTATGATGTTGGATATTATTATCAATATGTTCCATTGAAATGATGGCATTTCTAGCCATTGATCTTGGTATATTCAATCATGAATCAACGGATTAAGTTTAGATCGTGCCAATTATAAATTAATTCCGACAGCGTATGATTAGACTCTGATAGAAAAAAAAAATTATGCAGATTGCAAACTCGAACCAATGACCTTTACAATAATATTCCGGCTCATTGTCAACTATCATGAAAATATATATAGCTTGAAAATTTGCTCTATCAAAGTATCATCTTCATCAAAGCAGCAACACCGGCCATCCCTTCGTCGAGATTGATTCTATTGACGGAATCTGGAAGTGCAAAACAACTCCGAGATTGAAAAACTCCGTTCTTGAACGTAGTTTATTCTCCTCCTTCTTCATTACTCGATGATTTTATTCCTGAGCTTAGATTTGAGAACACACAAAATCAAAAGAATCAATACATTTGTCAGCAACCCAAACTACTCCTCTGACCACCACCACCACCACCACCGCCGATTGATTTCCTTCCTCCTCAGCCGCCATTAATAGCAGAAGCAGCAGCGATGGATATCTTCTGAAGATCTTCAACATTCGCATAACTCTTCCTCGTCATTCCAATCATCCCTTACTCTTCTTCTCTCCACCAATGATACACTTCCTCTCGTCGATCCAACAAACACAACTGCGTTTTTACTCTTCATCGACGGTGGAGTTAATTCAGTTCTCCAAGGAATGAAATTCGAATTAACTGGTCGACGATCCATAGAAGAGAAATCATGAACTGGTTGAGCCTACTTGATAAAATCCGGATTGAAATCGACTTCCTTCTCATTCGCTTTCCCAGTTTCGATCTGTAAAGAAAATTAATCACATCACCGAGATTTATTATTACTTTGATGAAACAAGTGTTTGTGGTAACATTAATAATTGTCATACCATAACTGGTGGTTGAGTCTATAGTTCATATTAGAAGTCATGGGTTTGACTATAGCTTAACCATATTTTTTTTTCTTTAATTACATATACTCCAAGTGTTCTACGCCATCAAAAGTTAACAACAAGTTAACAGCTCTAATCGGGAACACGCGTTATTTCCCACCAGAAGTATGATATAGCGTCACATATAGCCCAAACTATGACCCCAATCTAAATACCCATCCAGACAAAGTTTTATTCTTATTTATCCATTAATTGAAAGTTCGAGACTTATCATTCCATAAACGATATAACCATCAAACCACTATACCAAACCATCAAACCCCGATACTAAACCGGTTTTATAACCCGATTGAAACTAAAACCCAACAACATCAATCTCACAAGACCAAAAAAAAATCTTCTTCTTCTTCGCCTCTACTTCTGACGTCTCTTCCTTTCCACAAGACCAACTACTTCTGCTTCACTTCTACAGTAAACCGAATTCAACCTTATTTCAATCTGATTTCAGCTAAACTAAACTATTTTCAGATCAATTTAAGAAATTCCCAAATCAGAAATCCCAATTCTCAAAAATTCTCAAATTCTCTCGAACCCTATCAACACATAAACTTCAAATCAAGAACAATTGTTAGCAGAGCCGTGCCAAGGGTTTGAGAGACCTAAGGCAGAAAAAATCTCATTATATATATATTATTTTTTTACGATAAAATATATATCATAACTAAACTTTAACGTATTTTTTATAATAAAGTAGAGATAATAAATCCTATTTTTTATGAAAAGTATAATTTTTTAGAAATTGTGTAGATATTTTATGAAGAATATAAGAAATTAGAAATTTTTTAAGTTATAAAACATTTCTTAAGGTATAGAATATAAATTATACTATTTTGTAATCTATATGTAATTCACAATATTTAATCTATAAAAATACCAAAATTTAAGATAAACTTTGTAAAATATTAAAAAGAATTAACATTATTTTTAGTATATGAAATAAAAATTTAAATTCAAGAAAATTATACATATTTTATATATATATACCAAAATATTTTTAAAAATTTGGGGCCCTAAAATTTGTCTAATATTCCGGGGCCCTAGGCGAATGCCTTTTTCAAACCTCTATAGGCACGGCTCTATTTGTTAGTGTTGAATCCAAAATCGAGTTGAGAGGTCTGAAACTAATGTCATAGAGAAGTCCTCTAAACTCAATGCCGTTAGAGCTGAAGGGTGAGACGAAGCCTAGGAAATTAGAGAACGCATTGAGTGGTCTACATCCCAAGATTGAAACAGCAACAAGTGCACAATCAACAATCCCAATCACGGCTACATAAACTGAGGCGATCAAACGCCACTGAACTAATCAAAAACACAGCATGGTTCCAACTCCAAAAACTCAGAGCCACTTGCTCAACCATGACTCGATACAGAACCAACAAAGGAAAATCGATTGGTGAGAAGCCAGAGCAAACCTGAGGGAGTATGAGAGGCGGAAGGGAGATTATCTTGGTGGTGGTCGGAGAGGACCGGAGGGGAGCTTCACAGACAGCAAGCCATATTAAGCCTCACGGTCGACGAGATGACAGATCCGGCAGGGGATTGTAGACAAGCTAAGATTCCCAATCCGTAGGCACTTGCGAAAGGCGAAACCAAAAGGACCAATATCCAGGAGAAATTGCAGTCAGGCGGTTTTGAATCCGAATTCTCGATCACCGATCAAACCCAGAAATTAAAAACTGAAAGGAGATCACTACTTGGTCAAAGCTCACCGACAACGTCATTTTATTTATTATATATTTTATGTATTTGTTTTTATTTCATTTTGTTTAATTAATTAATTTAATAAGTAAATATAATTCATTTTTTGGTTTAATTCGGTTAACAATTGTTTGTCAATGGTTAATACTTGATTATGAAATTGTAAACCAATATAAAACCATGTTAATGGGGAATTAGTGTTCGAACTTTAGTTGAAATGGGGATCTAAGTATCGAACTTTAGTTGACATAGATAACTAGATTGATCAAAGTTCATGGATGGGTATCTGCATCGAGGGTATAGTTTGGGTTCTATGTGACGCTATACCATATTTCTGGTGGGGAAATAGCGCGTGTTCCCGCTGTAGTGAAAATGTATATGTACAACTTAATAGCATTAGTCATAATATATATGTTTGCTTAAGTTTGCAAATTCAGATATTAAATTTAAATTTTTTGTTAGTTTGTATATACAAATACACGGAATATAGTTCACATATAAATCAAACACATAACTTTTGAAGTATGAAATAACCAACTTTCTTCAAATCATCTCACTTTAAGAAACCTATCTTTTCCGATACGAAAAGACAACTTCATAATCTAACAAGCTATAAGGCCCACACGGCGGCAATATTTTAGCTTCGAACCTTGCCTCACTATATGGCTCGATACATTGTACACAAAGACAGTTAGAGTGGAACTTCTATAAATTAATACTCATAAATTAATAACTTCTACAAATTAATAAAATTTATCAATCCCTAGATCGGTGTAATAATTAACATAATTCAATAAAATAATAAGATAATAATTTTTTTGAAAATCCTATGTAAATATAAGATCCCACCAATATCATAAATTAATAATCATATAAACTTATAAAATATAATTAATATAATTTGACTATAAGGTTGTTTGTTTATTCATAAATTTAGATTTTTTTTTTTGAAACTCATCTAATATTTTCTTAACGCATAAAAAACCCGCTTATATTATTTTTTTAAAATTGCACCAAAAAAATTATGAAGTATTTTAGATGTGATGATTGTTTCTTAACATGTAGTGACGTCTAAATGTATTACAATATTTTATTTTATTTTTTACTTTAAATAGATTTTTTTAAAATTAGGACAATTTCTCTATAAATTAATAAATTATTAATTTATCGATAAATTAATAAAATACTTCAGTCCTAAAATTATTAATTTATAGAGATTTTACTGTATATTTTTTTGTTTTTTTTCAAAACAAAGGCCCGTTATATCTTTGTTTTTTTTTTTATCATTATACTAACTTCTCGCATTGGTTATTAACTTATTTGCACACACACAAAAAAGGTTATTAACTTATTGTTATTATTATTATTGAGATAACCATGGTCTGCTTTATGCTTATTTACCCCAAAAAAAAATTATAACCATGAAGAGATTACTGTTTTTAGGTCTGATCAATATTTTAATCGTATCATCACATAACTTTGAGTTTTCAATCAAATCTTACGATCCTTCGTAAAAAGAAGTTGTTTCAAAATAACTAACATATACAAGTATATATAGGAAGATGCCTAGAAATTGTCTCTGAAGCTTTTGAACAAAAACAAAAAAAAAAGTTGTCTGAAATATTTGTTTTGTATTGTTTAATTGGGTGGAAGCATTATAATTAACCTTTCTATAAAGTTTAGCCAACCAGACAAATAGACCTTCTCTTTTTTTCTCTCCTTACTAAATTAAAAACAAAACACTTGATTCTCAAAATCAAAATTCAAATTAAAACGATAATAAGATAAAGAGCGAGTTATGGACTTGTGAGGGTGATTCTCTGCCACCGAGAGAAGAGCAAATGTTACGATTAAAAATTAAGAAAGAAAGAGATAAGATTAGATGCTGTTTCTTCAGACCTCAACCCATTGGCCATCCAGCTTTGACCTTTATAGTTAATGTCTTTTAAGTTTTAACAAACATCAACCACGTTTTCTCGTTATTTATCATTTCTTAACCATCCTTTTTGACTGCTCTACCTACTTGTTATAGTTGTAATTTCGGTAAGTATATGCAAATTATATCCGTTTCGTTTAAATATTCCATCACGACTTTGTTAATAACGAATTATTTTTATACTATTGGAAATCGGAGTCAAGAAATGTTATCATTTTGTCCAAATTTCATGATAAGCTACTATTGTTAAATATAAATATTTCACACTGTTTCTACAAGATGACTTTATCAATAGTAGCTTATCAATAAAATATGACTATTGTCAAACATAAATATTCCAGTTGGAAGTTTATAACATATCGTTACTATTTTACTCCTGATTAATTTTGACATCTAATTATTCAGTTTTCGTATATCACTAGACACTAGTGCAAGTTGTACTGCCTAATCTACTAGACTCTATATGTCCATCAATTTTGGCGATTACTTTATCAACATTTTGGATCCCTTCTTTGTGTTTACAAGAAAAAGAAAAGGATTTATCATTGATTTTTTTTTTTAAATCGAGGATAAAGATACGATCATACGAATATTCAAGGATGGCACAAAACTGGCACTGCCTTGGCATTATACCATAAATAGATCTAAAACTTGTGTAGGGTCAGTGTTAAGCATACTAACATTTATTAAAAGATTCTACATTTTTTTAAAATTGCAGGTGATAAAATATAGTTTGGAGTAAGAAAATTGCAAGTGAGACTTATAAATGTAAAAAAAAAATAGTGAACCGGGAGAAAAATTAAACGTTATGTCAACAAAAGATTAGTTCATAGTTTAATGCAATTATCTCCCATAGGATTTGATATGCTATGTTATGTTATTAAGATTCAATTTTTTTAAAACATCTACGCTATTGAGATTCAAATATTCAGAAGGAATATTCCTTTCCTTTTATCTTAGTTGAGTTGTGACCCACTCACTCACTATATATTATATTCTTTTTAAGAAAATTAAATAATTGAAGGCTCAACAGAAATAAATCCATATAATTGATAACACAAAAAAGATACGAATTTTTTTAGCGGATAGAAAAAACAGTATACGATGATAAAATAGTGAAAACTGGTAAGAATTAGATTTAAGAAATAATGATACAAAAAGTTGAGAAATAGAAGATTACAAAAATGTAATATAATATTGTTTCAAACATATCTTTGAAATTTACGGTTGAATTATATATTTGCCGAGAGAGAAAGGTTGTTCTTGTTGGATTGCGGGTGAACATAGAGTATAGATGATGTGAAATGTGAATTTGATGAGCAAGTTTATAGCGAATTCAATTTAATGTAAATTGAATTTGGGTTGAGTTAAACTGGTTAAAGATTTAGAGGCAGGTAGTCTCTCGTTCTCTTTCAAGTATTTGCAGGTTGTTTGATTTGTTCATCATGTTCACAGGTAGAGATTTGTGAAGATGTGAACTTGATGAACAAGTTTAAAGCTAACTTAAATTAATGTAAATTAAACTTGGGTTTAGTTAAATGCTTTTTGGATTACAAATGAGAGTGCCCACGTTGGTGTAAAGGCTGGCACAAGTTAGTACAGTCTTGTCTTCTTGTGGTTCAAGCAATCACGTTTGGTGTTTTAAGATGTAACTTTTAAAGTTTGCTTTTGCACATAAAGCCCTAGTTTTGTAGTTATTATAAATATGTGCTTTGGATTCATTTGAGGGGTAAGAGAATGGAGAGAGAGAGAGAGCAAGACACAATGTAGATAGAAGGATGAGAGAAAACATGTAACAGTTTAAACTTTGGGTTGGGTTTTCTTAGGTAGAACAAAGGTGTGATACAAGGTGTTTTTTTGAGAGTGAATCACTTGTAACTCTTGTAATCATCTTCTTCTTCATACTGAAATGATGTGGATCGAAAAATCCTAACCGGACGTCGGGATTAGTTAACACCGTGAACCGGGTGAACAAATCTCTGTGTGCTCTCTTACTCTCCTTCTTCATTTCTCTGTTCAAAACAGAGATTCTTTGTTTTGCATCAAACTACTTTAGATCTTGGTTTGTTTGGGGTTTAAACTTTTAAAGAAAACGTCTTTGAGCCTCTGAATCCTTATCAGATGACTTGGCCGTCGAGAAGTGAATCTAACTCAACCCTATTTGGTACTTGTGATATGATTCTCCTTGTAGTCGAATGGAACTATAATAGTTATACAACTTGAATATCGTCGACAATGTGTTTTTGGCCATTATGATATGATATGATATAACCGCGTTGAAGCAGTTTAGCTTGAAGATATATGCGATTAGTCATACAAAAACATTTGTCTTAAGTGATCATATTCATAAGTAACTATGGTAGAGGCAAAACAAGAAGTTAACTCGTTGAATAAAATTCGTTTAAGAAGTCAAATAAATTGTCGAGCTTCCCATAGACAAGTGTGGCTAACATCTTAATGTCATATTCGGATTGACATCTGGAAATTCATTCCCACATATACTCCCTCTGTTTTTTTAAGATGGATATTTTGAGCTTTTCACACATTTTAAGAATAAATTTAAAATACCAAATATATATTTTTATAATGTTATTATTTCAAAATAAATTCTTTTATAACTATTTTTTGTATTTAATTAATAAAGGTAAAATTGGTAAACAACCATAACTTTTATATTGAAAATCTAGAATTTCTATTTTTGTGAAACAAACAAAAAAACTAAAACATCAATATTTAAGAAACGGAGAAGAGTATATATTTTTTAATGAAATAGGATAAAAATATATACACATACCAAAATGCAGTAACTAATAACAAGAACTGAAAGAAAAAAAACATATATCTTACAAATATCTTATTTAGTTACAAATATATACTCCAGAAAAGAAATTTAAGAGAATATACGAATATATTATAGAATACATGTAGAAATGGAAGTCTCGGTTTATAATATGAAAAGTACATCAGTTCGGTTAAGTTAAGTCGTAATATTATTACAACCCTAACATATCAGTACTTTTTTCGTTTTAAGTTGATCAATAAATTCTCCAATTTATAAACTTGTAAATAAAAATTTAAAAATATATATTTTAAAAAACTGTATATTCTAAAATACAGAACTGAGAAACAAAAACTGAAGAAGCGATAAATAATTAATGTCTTAAATCACGCATACGCATACCACAAATATATTAATCTTTCACAATCCAAAATGATATATATATTTTAACCACTTATCGTCCTTATCGTCTTCCTTCAATTAATTTTACAATTTAAAGAAAAACAAAAAAAACCTTATCCCTTCTCTCTCTCTCTCTCTTTCGATTGTCTGCCATGGCAATTTCTACTATTCTCTGAATCTGTGATTAAAGATTTTTGATGAGACAGAAACAACTCAGAAGTTAAAAGGGTTAAAAACCGTGATTTTCCGACCAAATCAGTCTGGTTTGTGATCTGAAAAGATACGGTAATGGAAGTGATGGCAAAACCAACTTTCTCCATCGAAGTCTCTGCATACGGAAACGATCTACCGACAACGGAGAAAGCTTCATCGTCTTCCACTTTCTCCGGCGAAACGGTAAACGAAGAAGAAGGTGTTTCAAGTCGTCCTGTAAGTGGAATCTGGTCAGGACAAACGGTGGATTACTCATCGGATAGTTCATCACTCGGAACTCCGGGAGATAGCGAAGATGAAGAAGAAAGTGAAGAAGAAAACGATGACGTTTCATCTAAGGAATTAGGGCTTCAAGGGTTAGCTTCAATGAGTTCTCTTGAAGATTCTCTTCCCAACAAGTAACTTCATTTTTATTCCTCTGTTATTAAAAACGGTCTCTTTAAATTTGGGGTTTTCTTGATTATTTAGGGTTCTTGATTTTTTGCAGGAGAGGGTTGTCGAATCATTACAAAGGGAAATCAAAATCATTTGGGAATTTAGGAGAGATTGGGAGTGTTAAAGAAGTAGCGAAACAAGAGAATCCATTGAATAAAAGAAGAAGATTACAGATCTGTAATAAATTAGCAAGAAGATCGTTTTATTCATGGCAAAACCCTAAATCTATGCCTATGTTACCAGTTAATGAAGATGAAGATGATGATGATGATGAGGAAGATGATGATGAAGATCTGAAATCTGGATTTGATGAGAATAAATCATCGAGTGATGAAGAAGGAGGTGAAAAAGTGAGGGTTGTTGCTAGGAAACCTTCGTTCAAGAACAGAGCTTTTCAATCTCGGAGTTGTTTTGCACTTTCAGATCTGATTGAGGAAGAAGATGATCAATAATTGCCATGACGAATTTTTTTTCTTTGTTCATAGTTTTTTTTTTCAATTTCTTAAAATATATTTTTAATTTCGTCGCGCGAATTAATGTTTCTTTTATTTTAATTCGGGAAAAAAATATTTTTAATCGACGGGAGAAAAGTAATCCAACTATGTTCCTTTCTTTTAGCTTATCTGTTTGTTGTCCTTTTTCTATCTTCTCATTATCGATTCTCTATTTTTTTCTATTTTTTATTTTGAAAAAGGTCAAGTCAAATTGTTTGGATATTTTCTAGAGAAGTGAGCTTTGTAATATCCAAAGTCGAAAATGGTGCATTTGAATTAGTTGAAAAAAATGAACACCTATATCATAAATAAATGTGAAAAAGTTAAGCATAAGTATATTTAAGGGTTAGTTTTTTTTGTTATTTAAGGGTTAATTTCTATATGGCCAAAATATTTGGATGGAGTTAGCAAAACGAAACTGGTCACTGGTTTGTTTTATTTTTTTGTTAATAATGTTTGTGTGTATAAATACCCTGACTTAAAAGTTTCAAGTTTTTTTATAAACGCAAATTAGTTGTACATTCACTTTTTTGGGTTATTTCTATGATTAATTTACAATATACAAAAATTAGATTTGCGGGACAATTTACAGCAAAATATGAGTAATAGTCTAGATTCATACTTTTACATGAATTATTTATGTTTTATAGATTTTCAGTGTAAATAATTATTTTTCAGAAGTTATGATTTTAAAATAAATTATTTCAATATATAATTCACACTCCTAGTAACAGATCTATCGATGTTTCAATTGTAAGTACTTTTCCTTTTGTAGGCAAATTTAATGTGTGGTTATTAAAAAAAATAAAAAAAAATTGGATTGCTATTTCAATTGACATATCTGAATTCGAATAGAGTTTTTACCTTTAGAAAGAGATATGCTCTATAGATCCATCACAAATACTATCAAAACCTGATTCTCGAATTAGAGAAATTATAAAATAAAATAAAAATCAGAAGTTTCTAATTTAAGAAAAATAAGTAATTGCTGAGGACTCGAGGAAATAAATGTTGTTGAGAAAACAAGACGTGTAGCCTACTAGCCTCTTCTTTTTGTTCTTTTTTTTGTTGTTGTTAAAGATTTTATTTTTGTTCTTCTTTTTTTTTTTGTCACAACAGCGATTGCTCATTTGATCTCTTCTCTTTCTGACAACTGTTGGGAAGAAAAAACTGAAGAGGCAATGGAGCTGACGAACACGTGTCATTCAATTTCACTAAATTTGTGTCCTGCCATTTGTGTTCGCTTTGTTGCAATAAAATGTCAAAATTGATAGGAACTCTCATGTGCGTGGGACAAACTTCCACGTTGGAAAGGAACCAAACACTTGTATATATCCTTTCTATGTCATTATGCCGTACATTAACGTAAATAAATTAGTACATTGAGTAGGATATATTATCTAATTGGTTAATCACTTATTCAGAATACCCTATATTTAACAATATATTATTGTCAATTTGTCATTAATTTAGTTTTTCTTTATTGTCATCTGGCTAATTCAACCGTTCAAATTGCAGTAATACTAAAACCATATGAGCCCACTCGGCCACTATCTTCCACGTGGGATTTTACTGTATCACAACAAAAGCTTTTCTAGTGGATGTAACTATTAATTATCCTCCTTCAGTCCTTTCCACCTTTTTCTCAAACTATTAGTTTTTGCATTTTATCTTAAACAGAAAACAAAAGCTATTAGGTTTTGATGCATCATATAGCTATGCATAGTAATAATCTCTCTTGGAGTTAAAAAAAAAAGCTAGCTAGTCTTCAAATCATTGCATATATACACCAATGCAACCAATCCACTCAAACATATATATGATTAGGTGCATATAATTTTATTCACTCGAAAAGCATGCAATACGAGAGAAAAATTATAACAATGGCAAAAGATAATTAGTACAGAAGAAAAATTTAACATGGAAAAGCTAAAGATGGCATTGTTTTTTTTTGTTGGTGTTGCGTGATATGTCTCTCACTTAGATGCAGCAGTTTCATAATCAATAACGGTTTGAAAAGCTCCAGCAAGAGCCAAAACTTTGTTCTTCCTTGGGTTCTCTTGCATCTTACTTGCAATTACATCGTTGTAGGCTGATGGAGATTCCTTCTTCCCTTTCACTACTTCTCTCTTTTTTGCTTCTTCTGTCTCTTTTTCTTTAAGCTTCTCCTTCTCCTCTTCATTAACCTTTTCCTTCTCCTCTTCTTTCACCTTCTCTTCCTCCTCTTCTTCTTTCACTTTCTTTTCTTCTTTTTCATCTTTAGTCTCTTCAACACTTTCAACTTCTTTTTTCATGTCAATATCAACCTTCTCTAGAGTCTCATTCTCATCAATCTTCTTATCCTCTTCCGCTTCTTTCCCCTTGTTGTCTTGTTCTCTCGTTTCCTCTATTTTCTCTTCGGTTTGATCTTCATTGATCAAGTTTTCATCTTCTTCTTTGATGACAGCAATGCAATCTTCCCTCACAAGAGAAGCAACCGTTGTTGGTCTACCACTCTCTTTCTTCTCTTCACCGGATTCATCGGCTTGCACAACCTCTACTTGGACCTCTTTATCTTCTTTTTCATCTTTTGGTTCTTCTATATCATGATCAGCAACTTGTACATCACTTTCAACCTTGAGAATCTCCTCTTGATGATCATCCTCCTGAGCAGACGACAGAGAAGCAGAATCCAAGGTAATCTCTTTCTCAGTTGCTTTCTTTGTTGTAACATTTTCAGAACTTTCCTTTTTGCTCTTCAAAGAAGTGCTACTACTGCTCAAACCACTCTTCTTTGGCACCACAGTAGGCGATTTCACAGTAGTACTGCCTCCTCTTGGAACGCTTCTGCTTCCATGGAAAGATGAAGAGCGTAGAGTACCTGTGACAGGCTTCTCTCTAGGAACCGCTGGTCTGTCTCTTGGCCGAGAAGGAGAGACATTGAGTGATTTTTGGATACGCGGAGAAGAAGTAGAAGGAGAAGTCAAAGAAGAAGGAGGTCGATCAAAGGATCTTCTACGAAGAAGCTTCTGGTTATCATCAAGACTATTGTTATTCTTCTTCAAGAACTTGACTGGGTCAGGTCTTGAACTTATTGTTGGTTTCAAATAGTTTGGCAAAGGCTTCTCCGGTTTATGATCAGACCCATCTTCTGATGACGCCGTCGACGAAGTTGGCTTTGGTTTCCTACCGAGAGATTTCGTCCTGGTTAGGTTTTGGTTGTCAGGTTTTGCTTTTGTCGTGCTTGACGTCGTTGCCATTACCTCAAGAAATTGTAAATCAAAGGGGGAAAAGAACAAATAAAAGCTTTTCTTGAAGGAAAAGAAAGAGAAACGTGTATATCAAGGAAACAAATCTCCTTGGAAGAACATTAGGGTTTCTATAGAATGAGATTCGATTACTTGTGTGTTTGTAAAACGGAGCTTAAATCTCGCAATTTCTTGGGTGGTGATGGTGGTGGAGGCCATCAATCTCCTAACAAATTTTAAATAAAAAAGAAAACTAAATTAACATTATAAAACGATTCCGGTCGTTATGGAAAACCGTTGACTTTAGTTTGAGCCGTTTCTATTTATACAAAGGCACCAACTGTTTCTAGTCTCGTTTTGGTTTTGGACCCTTTCAATGTCAGTAATAAGATAATTGTCCTCACGTCATTAGTATGATAAAATAACACCACGTAATTGCGACTTAGGACGAGTTAAACATAATTAGACCAGATATAGGAATTAGACTAATTTAAAACAAATAAATTATAGTATAAAGAAAGAGAAATGGGCCTGCTCAACTCCCATGGAGCCCATCCCTTGAACGTTTCCACCATTAATCTACATGTCATCCGCTCATCCCAAATTCCTTGCTCACTCACTCTCTCCTTCTCAATCATTAAAACTAAAGATTATAAAGTTGATGAAGAAAGAAAATATTCTATGTTGAATCTCATGTCAAATGGCAATGGTCGATCATACGTTTTTTGGGTTTTAATGATGAAATAACATAACAATAACCTTAATTGGTAGAGAAACATATCTAGTTTTTGGAATAGACTTGAAAAACAAATAAAATTGTTTTACAACTAGAATCAGTATATGCAGTAATGATTTGTATTAAGTTTATTATCTAAATTTAAATCTGCATAATATATAATGTTGAGAAAAAGAAAGAATGAGATGTAAGTTTCTTTTTCACGGCAGCATATAAATAAATGTAATAATGTATTTATTATTGTTCTGGTAATAAATGTGTTTGTAGTTAATTCCAATTTCGTAAATGGAGAAAATGTTATATATGTGGTGGGGTGTGGTGCACCGTGTGGTGAGGTTCGCCAGTATTTAGACACGAAAGAGACCAATGTGTCTGGCTTCTGTTGCCACGTGATCCACCGGCCACCTCCTCCCTTATTTCTTTATGCTTTTTTCCTTGGTCAGAGTTTGTTTATGCTAATGTAGCTAAAAAAAAGTAAAATAGATTAAAATGTAGTACTTGATATGGAAACTAGTGTACAATGAGGTAATGGGCCCAAATTAAAAATAAAGGCTAAGGCCAACTAAAGTTCGGTAAAGAAGTTAAAAATCCAACTCAACTGAAAACTATTTGCGAAAGTCAGGTTTTACGAACTACAAAACTTTGATGTATGTTCTTCAAATTGTATTCTATAATGGTGGACACTGGACAGACTCAAAGCAAGCAGTTGGAATTTAGTTTGAAGGTGATGTAGCTAAGATTAAATTTTAATAGATTTCACAAAATTTAGCACGTCTCGAAGTTACTTAGAAAAATATAATAAAGAAGAAAACATGAAAAAGAAGAAATTATGAAGAAGAAAAAAAAACAGTTTCCTAATGCAATTATAGCCTTTATAGAGTTTCAAACGAGAAAGGGGATGCAAATTGTATGAATCCTTAAAAAAAAAAAGACAAGATGAGTTTGTTAGGGTTATCCGAAATCTTTGAGATAATTAAAGGAAAAGAGAGTTCTGTTTTGGTATCCGATCCGTTAGTGAAAACAAGGTTGCTCGGAGGTGAATCTGATGAGGTCAAG
>CM051384.1:12642066-12667066 GCA_028015245.1 Cardamine occulta
TTTTAAATCAACACGAATATATATCTTTATGTGCACGGTCTAAGTGTCCTTAAGCAAAATTGAGTTTGAATTTGATAAGGCATTTAGGATCACGACCAAATATATGAGATTCTAGTTCATCTAAAGCGGTAACGAAAAAGAGGGTTTCCTTTACATAAACGAAACTAACAGTCATGGAATAAGAACAAGACAATAAAAAAAAGGTGATAGAAAGCAAATAATATGTTGATATGTATTCTATCTGATGATCACATGCTGGTTATAGTAGCTTAGAAAGCAAAATCGGCCCTGAGTTTTTGGTAGCTAGATGCAGGAAAACAAAATTTGGTCTCTTATACATAAAAGAAAGAAATAAAGGTTCATAATCTTGTGAATCATCGGAACCAACGACACTTGTTAAAAAATTGGTCCCAAATTTTTTATAAATGTGAAGATTTCATACACATGCTTGTACTCAAGCAAGACTAGTCCTAATAGAAAGGTTTTGCTTTCGTATATGAAATTCTTACATTCAGGTCAGGTTTTTATAAATCTGAACATAGGTTTACTGTCGAATTCAGTTTAAAGTTGAATTACAATTATATTTATATTTTATTTTTCTATATTGTATAATAATTAATAAACAATTATATTTTATTTTTCTTTATTGTATAATAATTTCTTTATTGTATAATAATTAATTATTATTATTATTATTTTAAAGTAACCAATACACTATTGTTTATGGCTGAATGAATGATTGTTTTTTCTTTGTTAACCCTACCAACATTCTAGTCATTAGCTAAATTTAATCAGCTGGAATTTGAAGCATACTTTGATACACAAAGAAGATGTTATTTTTCGGCTGACATTCCCATATTAGCATTATCTCATCATTACTATAATCCATGCATTAACAAACAAAAACATTTTTTATACATTAATTTCGTATGATTAATATACGTGTTGCATGCTTCTGGTCCGTTAGGTACGAGACTACGAGAGATCAAGGGAGTACAAATATATATATATATATATATTTTTTATATGTTACGCAAACAACACATACAGAGAGAAAAAGACGTATGACGTACAAAAACAGCTTTAGGATGATTCCAAAAAAAAATGTTTCTTCAACTTGACATTTTACAGATAAGTATAACCCTCTCACGTCTGGTCGTGATGGCGCGTGCTCCTCACGCTCCCTGTGGTGTTTCAGAAAAGGTGGGTCCGTTTTCCTTTGGCTTTGGACTTGGGCCCATTGAAAGGTCGATTGTTTTAATAAACAAACCAATGACTTTGATGGCTTCAACTAAATTATTTATACATTTATCCATATTTTATTCTGTTTTCAAAGTTATTATTATACATCCAGGAGTAATTGGTTTCGTTTCTAATGCTATATCATGGATGTGGGATCTTACTTGCTTCCTCTCACGTCGTTTTTCCTTTAATAGTTTATTTATATAAATATCAGAATGGACTCCTTTTAATATTGAGCCCCAAATAGAAATTATGTACTTAATTATCATCTCAACAATAATGATTTGAGAAGGACGTTTTTATAATTTAACAACAAAAACGATAAACGTTTGTTCATCATACAATCTTCTTCTATATAATCTTTGTTCTTCGTATTTGTTTTCATACAAAATTTTATTCAATTTCAATGCATATTTAGAAGTTGTTAAAAAATTTATTTTCTTTTTAATATGAGTATATTGTACTAGTTGAAGCTTCTAGTCTTGATTGATATATCATCTTACCCCTGTTATCAACAGAATGAATTATCTAATCTAATCTTTCCCCATCTATTTATTAATTAAGCTTATGTTTTATAAGCTCCTTTTTAAAAAAACTTTTCACGTAAAAACAAAAGGAAATAGAATTTATAAAATTAAACATATCATCATTCCGTGTTTACTCATTACTGTTAGGAGACCCTAACCAACAACGGTGCCGTTTTATAATATCTCCTGATCAGGTCCTAACTCCTTAGATGATTCTGTAGTATATCTAAGCCGTTCATCTCAACAAAACCCAAAAATCAACGGCTCCGATCACTCCGACTTCTGTATCGCATTTGCTACGCCACTTCTTCTTCTTCTCCGATTTTAAATTAAAACCCCTCACAAATTTTATAATTACAGATTCGGAATATTACGTCTTCTTCTTCTTCTCCATCGCATTTCTCTCACTTCACGTTTCTTCGGTGAAGAGATAGTCATCGGAAAAAGGTATCGCCGGAGCTTAGATTTTCTTTTTCTCCCGCCCCTGGTTTCGCTTTTTCGCTACGGTAATTACGAGATGAAAACAAAACCCAAAACAAAAACAAAAAATTCCTGGTTTCTGATTGAATTTGATGATTTTTCTTTTGGATTCAGTTTTCAAAATTTGAACAAGTTTTTTTTGAGTTCGTTGATTGATTACGTAAATTTGATGAAATTTTTTATTTTTGTTCCTTTGGCTTGAACTAGTCTTTGTGGTTGTTCTGATTCTTGAATTTGATTAGAGATTTTATGTAATAATCTATTTGCTTATTGTTTGGTGTGTCTTTTTATTAATGGAGAAGCTTGAATCACGGAGAAACTGATCGTGTTTATGGAAAGTCCGTGTAAATCGAAAGAAACACTTTTTTTTTTTTGGTTGAATT
The DNA here is from genome assembly GCA_028015245.1 of Cardamine occulta. Taxonomy (NCBI): domain Eukaryota; kingdom Viridiplantae; phylum Streptophyta; class Magnoliopsida; order Brassicales; family Brassicaceae; genus Cardamine; species Cardamine occulta. The sequence goes on from CM051384.1 coordinate 12,644,699, forward strand.
TTCTTGGATGGTTCTTCTTCTCTTTAGCTTTCCTCTTTTAGTTTCTTTAACAATCACTGAATTTAGATTTTTTAAGCCTGATTGATGTTTATGGTTCATCAAGTTACATGTTCTTCTCGTAAGCTTTTTTCTTTTATATGTGGTGGTTCTCTGTTCTTTAATTTGATAGGTGAAAGATCATTATTAGACTTTGATGAAATATAAGTTTAATCTGAATCAAATCTTTGTATCCTATTGCAGTGTTTAAGGGTGTGTGTGTGTTTTATGTATGGATGGATTTAAAGGTAAAAGAACATCTAAACCTATTATGTCACGGAAAGGAAGTAGTTTGGTTCTTCATGAGAATATGAAGAAGAAAGATGATAGGAGTGTTGTCCCTATCTGCAGCCGGATTGGTTGTAGTTCAAGGATTAGTTCCACCAAAGAAGCTTTGATTGATCACAAAACAAAGTCTACTATGTCTTCGTTTCGATCTCCTTTAAATGGAAAAGAAACCGTTGCGAGTTCATCTCGAAGTGGTGGCACTAAAAAGGTCTCCAAAGTTATTGGTAGAAGACAACTCTCTTCTCTTTTGGACATGGATTCTTCAGAGAGTAGCAGTGTTAATGAAGACTCAGCTACAGCTTTTTCACGAGGAAAGAATAAAGAAAGCACTATTAGTGTTCATTCTGATAATAGTGTCTCTGGAGAAGTTGTGACTGAGGTAGGAAGCTCAAGTAGAGGAAATGGCAGAAGCATGTATCAGAGACCTGATTTGGTCACTCGAGATGCTCGTGTGGGTAATAGTGTGCAAAATGTAAGAGGTAATGTGAACAAGAATGGATTGAGAGACTTGGGGAGCAAACCTGGTTCTGATGTTCTTCCACCTAATGCAAACCCGACAATAAAAAGAAACATATTTAGAAAGAAAAACTCTGATGGAGAGAGCAGCTCTTCGAATAGAGGGAATAAGACGGATAGATCAGTGATTGAGGTAAGGAATCAAAGTTCCCTTCAGGGCAATGGCATTACCATGTCTGAATCTAGGAGGAACAGAAATTTACCAAATGTTAGAGACAACAGTGTTGTTTCAAGTAGTACTAGGAGATCAACTGGTGGTTATTATGGTAGAACAGGACGAGCTGGAGCGGTTGCAAGTATACAAGCGCCTCAGCCTGCAACACGAGCTGATGTCAATCCTACTAGATCTGCAGAAGTTTTGCGTAGTCCTTCAAATAGTTACAGTAGGCCAATCAGTAGTAATGGCAGGTTACGTAGCCTGATGATTCCTGGTAGCCCCTCAGAATCTGGCCTTTCTCGCTCTTTGTTAAACCGTGATAGTTTCAGACGTTATAACATGAATGGAGTTGCAGAGGTAATCATCATATCATAAGCTTTGTTGAGTGATGTTATTCCAGCGTCTTGATATCACAAAAATACATTTCTCACGATGTTACAGGTATTATTGGCCCTGGAAAGGATTGAACAAGACGAAGAACTTACATATGAGGTGATTTTAGCAGCTTCTAACCTTTGAGTTGCAGAGGTTTCGTCTCACTGAAGTGTTTTATTTTGACGCTTTTTCTGGTTCTTTATTCCCTTGCAGCAATTGGTTGTTTTAGAGACCAATCTGTTCTTAAATGGTATGAGCAGCTTCCATGATCAGCATAGAGATATGAGGCTTGACATTGATAACATGTCGTATGAGGTTAGTCTTAGATATTGGGTATTTTGGTTGATTACGGTCAAAGGCAACACGTAAAAGTTTTTAGCTTTTCGGGTATAAAGCCTAAACTTGTATGGAAAAAACAAAAATACGCAGGAACTGTTAGCATTGGAGGAGAAAATGGGTACAGTGAGCACTGCTCTAAGCGAGGAAGCGCTACTGAAAAGCCTCAAGTCAAGCATTTACCATCCAAATGATGAATCCGGTGACATTTGCCTGAACAAAGATAATGATGTCAAATGCAGCATTTGCCAGGTATTATTGATTCTCTTTGATCTCTGAGCCTACTACTCTCAAATGGTAGCTTGAAGGTACTCAAAAGATGGTTTTATATGTGTAGGAAGAGTATGTTGATGGAGATGAAGTAGGGACTTTGCCTTGCCAACATATGTACCATGTGAGTTGCGCGCAACAATGGCTTCGAATGAAGAATTGGTGTCCTATTTGCAAAACCTCTGCTGAATCTCAACCACAGCCATTTTCATGATGAAAGATCTCTACTTTGTTTTTCTCTAATGATCTTTGCTCTGTTTTATTTCTCTGTACATAAAAAGTTTTTTTTCTTCTTTTACTTATACACAATTGGGAACAAAGGGATAAATAAGATCAGGTGGACTAATTCCTTCTTCACCTGTATAAAGATTTAACATTTTAGTTTAAATTTCAAACCAATATTTGGATTTGATCATTTGTCAAAAATATTATGCAATATAAATAATTTTTATTTGATACATAAGATTTATCATAATTTGAGTCATAATGGACTAGTGCTATCCAATGTAAACATGACCATTTGTCAAAATATTATGTTAATTTTAGTTTGTTGTCAAAATATTCTAAAAAGGGATGGATATAATGTCCCTATCTTCTTCAAATGTTGGATTGATGGATCCTAGACCGGTGAGAGTGGGACTAGTGGACCGGAATGGGCCAGTGACGTTCTTCAATACGATACAATTGACTCTGGGCCACTCGTTGTGACTTGGAGGGAATAATTAAAGGATCTAAGTGCTTAATGAGAAACTAAACATTCTAATTTGGGCTATGCGATGCATATAATCCTTATTGTTCCTATTTTATTACAGATTTTAGTTGTATGATCTCACCCCCCCCCATAAGAGTGACGAGCTTTTGGATAAAAACTACATGATTTTTGAATCTATCAAAACTCAATTCCCTTTGTTAAACTAGTTCATGAAAATCAAAGCAGTCACTATAAAAACACATAAAATTTCATTGCGGGTAAAATCAGTAGTGTGGATTTTGTTTTCTTGTTTGTAAGCACTTTTCTGCCATATAGGTTAGTTGATATATAGGATGTACAATTATTAATGAACAAAGTAATGCGTTTGTTGTCAAATATATATATATATAGCCTACATGTTAATTATAAGTATATACACATATATTATTACCAAAAATATGAATCACACATTCACACTCTATATTACTAATTAAATATTACATCAGAGTGCATATATATATATATATCCGTGAAAGAAAAAAATGTGTACTAGAGTTAGATTTTGATACACAACGGACTACAATATTTTCTAGAAAGATAAACAGAGATCATAATGATCACATTCTATCGAATGAAACGGATGCTTTAGTTTGAGTGAATAACCAAAAAGACTAATGCACATATAAAAATCAGATACCAAAACCCTTTTTTTTTATGTTGCTTGTTCGTTCAAAGCATAGGTATGAGATTAATTTTAGTAATATAGATATATATACACATGTATTAAAGTACTAAGGGTGTAAAATGTATAAAATAAAATGGAAGTTAATTGAATAATGTTTTAGTAATTTTAGTAATGACATGTCCAATCGTCAATCAGTAAATTCAGTATGAAGGCAGAATGGGATGTGATGTCTCCTAAACTAGTTTTTCAAAGTAGCCTATGTACTAGCTTAGAGTCTTACTCTTAGACCAATCTTCTTATGGACTACGACATGCCACGTCCAAAATATATCAGAACCTTCCACAAAATCTATGTCTCTCACTAATAAATGCCGTTGAAAATTTTTCATTTTAACAGCAGCGTACGAGTACTTGTCATCGACAAACACACTCGTACCAACACACATATATATATAAAGAGGGATTGTGTGTGTCGATAATATTAAAGCTCAGGCCACGTGAACAAGGCTCCTAGGGCGTTGGAAGTGTTTGTCAAAGCAATGACCATTAAGACACGTTTCGTATTCTCATGGGTTAATCGAGAAGCTAACAGTGCTTTGTTCACGTGAACACCTGTGGGTCTAGTGGCTATTGCTTACGTTTAAATGGATAGTTTTGACAAGGCTCGTCAATCATATGCAAGTATAGCTAGTTAAACCAATATCTTGACATGTATATCGTCGATGTTATGATTGTAGGGATACAAACCAGGACCTACTATTGATATTTCTTTGTCATTAATGTATTCCGACATAAATCTCTTTCAATACACATAGACATAGTACTCAAAACATATTACATATATATGTATATATTTGTATGTATAGTTACATCGATCACTAACCGCAATTCCTTTACTATCATATTTATTTCTTAGACCCCAATGGCACTAAACATGGTTGGTTCGCACGACATAAAACATTATGTTAGGTGTTATATGTAAAACCTAAAGATTATGGTTTTATATTTAAGGTTTGAATGGTTGCAAACTTGCAATCGATGAGACAGACAAATAGAACATTTAATTCCTAATGAATAAAATATTGTGTGTTATAGACCATGTATGTTTCTAGGGTTAAAATATTTTTAAAAAGTTTGTTTGAACTGTCAGAACATAAAAAAGCTACAACTTGATTAAATTTTTTTTAGTGTGCTTAATCAAGATATTGGTGTTAATTTGTTATGTGTGTTTATAGATTCCACTAATGGTCTAACATATTGTTGTTAATTTGTATCTTGTTACTTTGATCTTTGGTACTAAATCTTAACATTAAAACTAAAATAATTACCATTTAGAGCTTAATTAGAAGGTTAGAAAGTGTTGAAAAAGAGGGGTCAAAAAGTGTAGGAAAAAACCCTGATACATGTAATAGCTGGTCGGTAGTGTTCACTGAGAGAACTGACACAACAAATTGCCTGCAAAAGTTTTTTTTAAGTAATGTCCTTTTCCACATGGAAGCCAAATAGATCTTATGTGTGTTTTTTTTCCTCAACTTAATTGTTTTAATTTTGCAATGGAAAAACATATCCGGAGACCAATTATAAGTTGAGAACTCATTAGCACGAATACCGAGTTACCTGATCATATATGCATATAAGAAATTATTGAGGTATCTAAAACTGATGTTACTCGATTACCTGATCATGGCTTCTTTTTTTTTTGGATAGTGTCTAACTTTTATGATCGATCTTCCATTGCTATTTTCTCTGAATTCGAGATATATTAGCTACATATGGGAATATATCAAATACGTCACCAATTTGGCAGTTGAACTAGAATAGGCAAAAATCATCACTAAATTTGGGTTTTGGATTAAAATAGAAAAGCATATGTGATCCACCGAGCCAATCAGCCAATGAGAATATCTCTCAATTAATGTTGATATTGAATTCTCCCTAATGTTAGATGTCCCTTCTTCATCTCATCAACTTTCGACAAACCACAATTAGGTACACAGTTACACAACTTTCAATGTCAACAATAACACAATACAAAAAAAAAACATGCACATGCAGCTAAAAACAAAATCCAAGAAACAACACATAATTATAAAAACAACCAACCCAACACACGCAAACTACAAAATAAGAAGATTCAATGGGAGTCTCGGACGTGGAAGTAATTAGGGTTCTTGACGACGATATCGTACATGTAAACGGAGTTAAATTTGGTGAAATCTCTAGGAAGAGAGATGAGATCAATGGAGGAGCGTTTGTGGAATTGGAGAAGATCTGTGTCGCCACTTCCAAAGTACCTCTCCCAACCAAGACTCCGGAGGATCTGCTCGAGTGTCGAGTAAGATGAGACCACTTCTCCTGTTGGTAAATAGACCATCACTTTCCTTCGGCCGTGTGTGTCGGCTCCTGACTGGTTAGGGTTCTCCACAAGTCTTATCACTCCGTTCTTGAACACCCACACGCCTGACATGATCTTTTTATGCAATTTCTGTATTCTTGAGAGAGACAGAGCATGAGGATGGTTTGGTGTTTTTCTTTTGAGAAGAGAGTTGTGTGTGGAGCTGTTTTTATATAGCCGTAAGGAGAAGGTCTACCACATCAAGACAAAAAGTTTGTTTTTTTTCTATTTTTTGTTGACGTGAACAATATAATTTGTTTTAAATTATAGCAAGCAATAAATTGAAGTAGAATTGGTGAAGTAAATTAAAGTGTTTATTCAAAACTTTGGTATGTTGAAATATCTAAATGCTTCTTAATATGTTGTTTGAGACGGCATGTAACTAACTACTGTGTAGTGCGGATTTGACAATTGGGGGAAAAAAAAACTCGTAATTGCCTTGCCTAATTATGGTTCATTAATAGGTTACAAAAATCAATTGTCTTTCGTCTAAGGTGCATTATAAAATCGATTCGATCTCATTCTCAACAAACCATAGTTTTTTTCTTTCTCGGATTTCATATCTCATAGTTATTCTTTTTTTTTTTAAATACAAAATAATCGAAAAAGGATATGTGATTAAATTTAGTTAAAAACGCCTTAATTTATAAAACATAAAATAAAATGTTATATAGGTGAACATATTGATATTGCATATTATTATTTTATGTGTGTGTATGATGGAATAACATGTCAAGTCTAGATACTATGGCTTGGTGAGAGTTGTCTCTATATCACTCGCCAGTCGCCATGAAAAGCTAGATATTGTGGGTCAAACTATTTCTAGTATAAGTGTATAACCCTTTAATAACAAAAAAAAAAAATTCTTATTACAAAAATTATACCAACTCCCCTTCCTCAATCTTCTTTAAAAAAAAAAATTTATAAATACCAGTTTTTTTTATATGTTTTGTAAGAAACTAAGAATTGGTTCGACATCTTATTTGGTTTCTAGGAATCTATAAAGATTTCAAGCACTCGAATATATCTTATGGTAGGTATTTTTATTCTATTATTCGGTAGTACATTAATTAGTCTATGGGATAATTTCTTTCTTTTCGAATATTTTGGATGGAGTGATATATATGTTAAACTTTGATTTAGAGCCAATTGTTGTCTTTTGTTCTTCACTAATGTTAATAAACATAAAAATGCTTCGTCTGATCCGTACGATCAATATTAGAAAATTGAATTAAGTCATATATTGTAGATTCAAATAAATTTTGTTTTTTTTTTTTGTTATAGTAGGTTCAAATAATTGAAAGCCATTTGATGAATAACTTGGTAACCTAATGGTTTGTACTCTCTAGATCTACTATATATGTTACAACGCAGATTCAAGTTCGAAAAATATGCGTGTGAGATATAGACGGAAAAAACTTCTAAACAACTAATTCTAGAGAACTTATTATCACACAAGTTTGGTTGTAAAAGTTCACACCGATGGTAAATTAAACACATTATAAAAAGAAAAACGCAAGTAAGTCAATGACCATATATATATTTTACATGATCGTGGTCCTCGTACTAATAGTACTACCCTAGAAATAAAAGAAGATATCTCCCTTAATACCATTTTCACTTTCTATTTCTCTCTTTCGTTCTTTTTTTTCTTTCGGTTTCATCTGAAAATCATGCCTCCTCTCATATATTTTGGCTTCAATCTCGTGATCCTATATATATATATATAAGTGTTGCATGTATATCTTGGTTTGAACTTTTAATAACAAACGCATATGTGATTCTAAATGAAATAGAGAGAAGCTATTAACTTTCAACTAGCTTAAAGAAATTCGAGAAATTAAAGTATTATTATTCTTTGAACAAAAATATGTTATTTATTGTATTTGTAATATAACATGTTAATCTAATAGGAATGCATATAATAAAATGTCATTTCTTTCAATGAGACAATTACTGATAGAACGTTATTTCCTTCTATGAAACAATTAACGAATATTTTTTTGTTGACAATTTTTGATAATGCGGGAGCCATTTTTTGCTTTTGCGATGGAAAATCTTTCATCTCATTATGCGTACGATCTTTTTATCTTAAATCCTATGGTTAATGTTACCTAAGAATATTTTCCGATTTTAGCAATTATAAGCACACTTTTTGTGACTAAACATTGTCATCCTTCGTTACTCTCACCATTAAAATGACAAATCAATAATAAAAAACCATGTACGATGAGCCTAATGGTGGGACTACATAGTGACGAATCACACATGTAAGAGAATCATGCATACAATAATGGTAGGCGAATCTTTATCTCTTAATTTAGTTCTTAATAATCATTTTTGATTATTCGACCTTAAGAAACTTTAACAACATTCAATTCCCTAACATAGAAATATGATTCTAGCATAGCCAATCTATGATTGTATTAGTGCACGTACACAATAAATAACCTTATGCGTCATCGGTCGAATGCATTCTTTTAATTTACATTTTACACTAGATTATTTTTATAGCCTTATACGTTTTTGAAAATGTAGAGATGCGGGATTCGGGAACAATATACAATGGAGCGCATATTTATGCTCAATGTGGATTATAAAATTCTTCAATATGTTAGTTCGGTTGAAGGAATAAAAGCATGCAAGTAAGGAGTACTAGTTATTAGGTAATTCACAAAGTATAAACTTGTCGGGTTTTTTTTTTTTAAATTCACAAGTATAAGGAAGCAAAGAGTTAGCCACCATGATTACAAAAGGCCCACGATATAAAGAGAATCCCTACCCAAGAAATTATCAACTTAACTGGAACCAACGATGTTGCCTTATAGCCCACAACTTAGAGCCCAATTGGCTAATTCTTCTTTTTTTTTGATAATCAAATTTGCTTTATTAATTAAAACAAGAATCACGACAACAGTGTGGTTCACTTAGGAGTTGCTGTCTGAGTAGAACAAATCGCGGTAAGTCGAAATGTTACCATGTTTTAAGTCGAAATGATACCATACATTAAATCTATTAAAATATTCGTGAGTATGCTATTCAACCATTATAGTCGGATACAAAAAAAACTTTTTAACATTCAATACAATATGATCCAACAAGATCTTGGTTGTTTTTGCTCTCGAATCTAGGTCGTTTCAGTTTCAACTTTCTAACATTAATGTATTAAGTTGGTTTTTATGCATCGCCATCCATTAGAAGCATATGTAATTTCCGAATTCTTCTAATTACAAACAGAGACAGATTAGATGAAAATTCGAAGCAACTCACGATTTTAGTTTTTTTTTTTTCGTCTGAAGATCCATTAATTAGGTTTCGAATGAATTATGTGTTAGATTTAATTTATATCATTTGTATAAAAAAAAGTTTTCCTACTTTTAGGATAAAGTATCCAGAGTTCTTATCAATAAAAAATTTCTAGCCGAAAAAAACTTATTGAGATCACACAAAAAAAAAAACAAATTAGACTAATTAAGTTGTTTTTTGTTCTTATAAAAAACAAATCGATCCAGATCCAGACAAAAGGCTAGACATCCGCCACGTCACAATTAACGAACTAGCGCCACGTGTCACCTTCACAATCAAAAGTAGATGACGTTACAAAGCTATCATCCGCGCAAATGGTGGCTTCTTCGCTCTCTCTGTCGTCTTCTCTCTCAAACCCACTTCGCAGATTCAACCTTCACCTTCACTTCTCAAAGCCTTCTTCATCTCTGTTCCTCTGCTCCGCCGCAAAAATGAACGACCATATCCACCGTGTTCCCGCTCTCAACGAGGAAGAGATAAACTCCGTCGCCGTAAAAACGTTTGAGAGATATGCATTGCCTTCTTCTTCCGTGAAGAGAAATGGCAAAGGAATCTCAATTCTATGGTTTAGAAACGATCTTAGAGTTCTTGACAACGACGCATTGTATAAAGCTTGGTCTTCCTCTGAGACCCTTTTACCTGTTTATTGTCTCGATCCTCGTCTCTTTCACACTACTCATTTCTTCAACTTCCCTAAAACTGGAGGTAATGTTTTAACAATTCTCAAAAATCAATACTTTTTTGTGATTCTGATCATTCAATCTTTTGCTTTGTGGCAATCAATGTCCAGCTTTAAGAGGTGGGTTTCTTATGGAATGTTTGGTTGATTTGAGAAAGAATCTGATTAAAAGAGGATTGAATCTTCTTATTCGAAGTGGTAAACCTGAAGATATTATTCCTTCTCTTGCTAAAGATTTTGGAGCTCATACAGTTAAGTGTTTTTTATTGCTTGTGTTGAAGAATCATTTCAAAGCTTTGTGAGGGAATGTGATTTTATCTTTCGTTACGTTTTTCAGGTATTTGCTCATAAAGAAACGTGTAGTGAGGAGCTACATGTTGAAAGATTGGTGAATCATGGTTTGAAAGGTGATGGAAATGGTACTAAGCTTGAGCTTATTTGGGGAAGTACAATGTACCATAAAGATGATCTTCCTTTTGATGTTTTTGATTTGCCTGATGTCTACACTCAGTTTCGTAAGGTATGATTCCTGTTTCTCTTGGTGTGTTTCTTGACCCATTAGGAGTGAGTATTGGAATTGCTGAAAGGTTTAAGATATTTAGTTTTATATTTGACGGTAAATAGATTTAGTTAGACACAGGTTATTGAGTAACTGAGATCATGTGTGTGGGAGGTTGATGACGCTTATAAGATCATATAACACACATAGAACATATATTAGCAGCTTTGGGGGGGGGGGGGGGCAGCAAATAAACTTAGTTTGAATGTTTGGAATGCATATCAAACACACAAATTAAGTCATGGAGAATTGAGTTGACTTACAAAGAAGGTTAGGAGAAGAATTTGTTGTATACCCAACTAGATATTACTTTGTTGTTTGATATTGATGTTTGTTTCTGGTTGAAAACTTCACTTGCAGACGGTGGAAGCCAAATGTAGTATCAGAAGCTCCACTCGCATTCCACTTTCTCTAGGGCCAACACCTTCTGTTGATAATTGGGGAGATGTTCCAACTCTTGAGCAACTTGGAATTGAGCCACAAGAGGTAAGTTCTCTGAGAAGCTCTTTAAATGAGACACGAGATAGAAAGAGAAGTAAAAGCATTCTTATTAGTTAAGTATTTTGTGTGTTGTTGATACAGGTGACCAGAGGAATGCGATTCGTGGGTGGCGAAAGCACAGTTATAGGCAGAGTTTTTGAGTACTTTTGGAAGAAGGCAAGTGGATAATGAGCTCTTCCCTCGTCTACTGTGGCGTTGATTTTGTGTGTGTATAATATTGTATGTCTTTTTTTTCATGCAGGATCTATTGAAAGTATACAAAGATACTAGGAACGGAATGTTAGGACCTGATTATTCAACAAAATTCTCTCCATGGCTTGCCTTTGGGTGTATCTCTCCTCGGTTTATCTACGAAGAGGTCAGATCTTTCAAAACATTTATTCGGAGTCCCAAAATTTTCACTTTGTGACAATTGTAAAAAATTTCAGGTCCAAAGATATGAAAAGGAAAGAGTAGCAAATAATTCAACATACTGGTATGTCTTTATTTGCGAGTATCAAATCTCTGTTGCATTCTCTTCACTCTTAGACCTTGTTTATAAACTTCCCAGTTGATGTGATATATGTTTCCAGGGTACTGTTTGAATTAATATGGAGGGATTACTTTAGGTTTCTTTCAATCAAGTGTGGGAACTCCCTCTTTCATCTAGGTAACAATGCTTTCGAGTTAAAGCTCAATGCCATGTGGTTAGAGTAAACTTTGAAATAGCATGTTTTCTTCGTAGGTGGCCCGAGAAGTGTGCAAGGGAAATGGAGTCAAGATAAGAAACTATTTGAGTGTTGGAGAGATGGCAAGACAGGGTAATCATCTGATATTATGAATCTTTTTTTTGAAAAGCATCAATCAAGATTATGCTTGAGGCTCCAAAGTCTTAACCTTTAAGTGACTGTTCATGAATGGCGTTAGGTATCCTCTTATAGACGCAAACATGAAGGAGTTATCCACCACAGGTTTCATGTCAAACCGAGGCCGACAGGTGAAAACTTATGATTGTTTTCACTTTGCTCAAATTAACTATTTTTATTTTCATGGATGATTTGATTGTTCTCATCCATTTGGTTAATTACTTTCCAGATTGTTTGTTCGTTTCTTGTTCGAGACATGGGGTTGGATTGGCGTATGGGTGCGGAATGGTTTGAGACATGTCTATTAGACTATGATCCGTGTTCTAATTACGGAAACTGGACCTATGGAGCAGGTACTAGTCATGAAACATTTTGTGACTTGTGGTTTCTAATTTCAACATTGAGAATGAGATTTGAATGATGAGAATTTGATTTTTGCTCATTGAAGGAGTTGGAAATGATCCCCGAGAAGACCGGTACTTTAGCATTCCCAAGCAAGTGAGTAATATTTTGATACTAGTCATTAGAAATAGTGATGAAGAAGAAGAGACTGAAAAATGTGTTTGTTTTGGTTTGTTCAGGCACAGAATTATGATCCAGAAGGAGAATACGTTGTGTTTTGGCTGCAGCAGCTGCGTCGGCTTCCGAAAGAGAAAAGACATTTTCCAGGGAGATTGATGTATATGGACACAGTTGTGCCATTGAAGCATGGTGGTAATGGTCCAACGGCTGGAGGGTCAAAGTCTGGTGGTGGTTTTAGAGGGAGTCACAGTGGGAGACGTTCTAGACACACTGGTCCTTAGAGAAAGCTTTTCTTTACACGACTTTGTATATTTATTTCTGTGATTCTTGTTCACTATTATGAGAAATCAATGATCCTTTCTCTCAGTCTATGAAAAAAAGATTCAAGAGTACTATGGAAAATAATAAAAGATATGGTGTACTTTCTTATAAGTAACAATAGACACGGGGTTTTTCGGCAATTATTAATAGATCCTTGGAGCTGTAACGAAGCCCATTAAGAATGAGTTATGGGTTTGGATCCATTTAGAACACGGGAACCCTAATTCTTAGGTCAGATCTTGTTCTTCTTCTCTCTGTTTCTCTCGAAGAACCGAGAGCTCGAGATTTTGAATCCATGTTCAGATTGAATCAGGTAATTCACTTGTCAGAGGTTCAAACATTACGTATCTCTGAATCCATGCTTCTGGTTATCTCTTAGGCATGTCTGTTCTTGATCTACTAAGTAAACAGAGACTTTAGAAAATTAGGGTATTGGGTTTAGGCATTTACTGGGTCTTGCTGATTCGGTCTCTGTTTAACAAAGTTTATTTCTTTCGTAATTTCTAAGCTAGATCATATCTCTGATCGAAAAAACTTGCATTTGTTAATCGTGAGACTGTTATTGTTATGTTTGCTCACTCTTGTTATTATCTTTGTGTGTCAAAGTGATTATGGAGAGTGAGACGAAACCAACCTTCAGCAAATCTACAGGGCTTCCTCGGAAGAGATTCTACAGAGCAAGAGCTCATAGTAATCCACTTAGTGATTCTCATTTCCCAATTCCAATTTCCCCGGCTCATGTCGACTTTTCGCTTCACTTCCCCAAGTTCATTGAAGCTAACAACAAAATCTCCAAGAAGATTGAGTTTGCTGATATCGGATGCGGTTTTGGTGGCCTACTTATTTCTCTTGCGACGCTCTTCCCTGAAACGTTGATGATTGGTATGGAGTTGAGAGACAAAGTGACGGAATACGTCAAGGAACGAATCTTAGCCTTAAGGAGAACGAGCTTGGAGGGACAGTACGAGAACATCTCTGTTGTTAGGACAAACTCGATGAAGTACATTCCAAATTACTTTGAGAAAGGACAGCTTTCGAAGATGTTTTTCCTCTTCCCGGATCCACATTTCAAGGAGAAGAATCATAGGAGGAGAGTGATTAGCAATCATTTGCTAGATGAGTATGCTTATGTTCTTAGAGCTGGTGGGATTATTTACACAATCACTGATGTTGAGGAGCTTGGAGAGTGGATGAAGTCTTGTTTAGAGAAACATCCAATGTTTGAATCTCTGACACAAGAAGAGCTTGATTCTGATCCTGTCGTCGAGCTTCTATGCAACGCTACTGAGGAAGGACAGAAAGTTGCCAGGAATGGAGGACAGACTTATAGAGCAGTTTTCAGACGTATTGCATATGCTTCTTAGATTCTTGATGTTTCTTTTGGTAGTTGAACATCTCATTGTTGTAACACTAGCTTCTTTCTTAACTTTGAAAATTTGGGATAGTATTTACAGAAATTTAAAAATTATTGTTCTGTCAAAAACAATATATTGGGAACTTACGTATCTTCTTTTACATGAACCAATCTCTTTATGAACGTTCAAATGGAGGATCTGATTAATAAATGGTCCTTTCACATAACCTATACAACAAATACTATAAAAGTTGTAATATAATAAAAGCCAATACGACTCTTAAGTTGAGAATCCTGCTTTAAAGGAACCTGTTCACATTTTTTTCTTGTATAGTGGGAGTTTTTGAAGAAACAGCTCTGTATGCCTCGAAAGCCAAAACCATCCATCAAAACCTGGAATGTAACTAAAATTTTGTGAGGAATGCGAAGAAAACATATCCAATTGATTGCCATGAAAAGAGGAATACCAGTTGAAGATTCCTCGCATGTTAAAAAGTGACTTCACCAACATCGATAGTCTTGAACCAGGTTCTGCAGTCCCTAATGACAGATTCTCTATTCATCAGGACTCAAGATGGATATTTTCAACAATCTAGTGGTTGGCTGACCATATTCTAAAGAACATCACTGAAGTGTCCATATCAGAACAACTTGATCTCTTTCTTGTTTCAACTAGTACGCTACTGCTCTTCTGTATGCATGTCATTCAGGCTGCTTGGACAAGAAACTCCTCCATTCCTAGTCATTAACCACTTTTTTCACTAAATCCGCCTCGTCTTGTCGCTGCAATCTGGTATATTTCTTCACAAGTATCAAAAATGGAACATGATCCATTGTTATACCCACAAACCCTTGCATCCTCAACAAAAGGTCCTCGGCCTTCTTTAATCGACCCTTCCAACAGAGCCCTCTAATAAGCTCAGTATAAGTAATAATATCAGGTTGACATCCCTTTTTCAGCATTTCATCATGCAATTGAGAAGCCAAGCACAAGTGACCCAATGTACAAGCAACACCTAGTAGCAGATTATACGTGGTAGTATCCGGGTTGATTTTGGTAGATTGCATTTGATTTTTGACCCGCCATGCATCAACAAATCTTCCCCCTTTCACATACCCATGAATCAAAGCGTTGTATGTGTAAATATTTGGTTTAACACCATAAGAATGCATTAGATTTAGAACAGATAAAGCGCTGCTAGTATCTCCATATCTTCCATAACCATCAATAACCACATTCCATAGCAGAACCTCTGGAAGCAGAGACCTTTTTAGCATGCTTAAAAGAAACTCGTTCGCCCTGGCCACATCTCCCTGTATACACAGACCTTGAATGATAACTTTGTATGAGATCTGATCAGGAGCAACACCAACTCTTTCCATGGTACCATGGATTTCACATGCCTCATCAAACTTTCCCTCTTTGCACAAGGCACTTAGTAGAGTATTGTAAGTGAAAACATCAGGGTTTACTCCTCTCTTTACCATGTCACACATGAACCCATAAGCAGCTACCATGTTTCGACTCGAACATAACCCACGAATAAGGACATTGTACACAACTGAATCAGTAGGGACATTTTTCTGTGACATCTCCTTCCAAACCCCAAGGGCTTGAACCACATTTCCATTCTTAAAAAAGCTATCTATCAGTATGGTACATCTGACTATATCCAATGGTTCGTTCACCTGACGACTATCTGAGATCTCTTCAAGAAGCTTTGTGTTGTTGCTTCCTATAAGACCTTTCTGGCAAAGCGCATGCAAAATTATGTTGCGAGTCACTCTATTTGGGTTAATACCATATTTATTCATAGTACTGAAGAGATACACAGCTTTATCTACATTAACACTGCAAAGACCCTTGATTAAGGTGTTATAAGAAACACAGTTGGGAGAAGGACCCATCTCCCTCATCTCTCTAACAAGCCAACTTGCCTTCTCGACATTACCTAATTTACACAACCCATTTAAAAGATGATTGTGTGTGATCAAACCTGGAACAAATCCACTCTGTATCATTTTTTTCCGTAGCCAAAGAGCAGCGTCCAATTTCCCTTGTAAACAGAGATCCCTCATTATAGAAGCATGAATAGATAAAGAATCATCGTATCTGAAGCTCTTTGTCCGATATACACTGTCCCTACAAGAGAAGCAAGTTATAGGCTTTATCAGAAGCAATGCGCAAATATGGATACAAAATTACAAACCATAAGTTACTGGTGAAAACATAAACCTCAAAGAAGCAAGACGATCCAAGCTGCTTTTTAAGATTGAATCCAGCACATTGAACATAGCTTCCGGGTCTCCCTTTTGGTCATAATCTTTTTTATCAGAAAACACGTTCTCTGTGCACGAATGAGAATGATTGAATTGAGGATGTTCTATACACGAAAGACGCATTTCAAAGTCCCTACAAATCCATAAAGCAGAGAATCAGTTAACAGAATCATGAAAACCAATAAATCAATCGAAACAGAGAAATCAAATTAGGTACCTTAGGTTGGTTAAAATAGGAGCAAAGATCCTAGCAACATTGTCGCTAACAAAATCAAGGCTTTGGTTGAGTAAGCGGAGTACAATGAACTGAGAAGATGAAACTTCCCCACAAGAAATGAGAAGCTGCATCCGAAATTAACAAACCAACGAAGTGAGCTGAAGCAGAAAAATTAACACTTTTCGTATAAGAGGAGGGAAGCTGCAAACGTACAGCCATGGATTAATCAGATAAGCCTATGCAACAACATAAATGGCTTTTAATCGAGAAGCCTTGATTTTGAATAAGCTCTTCCGTTGAATTAGAGAACACACATTCGCCTAAACGTTTAGCGTTTCCTACTTTAGTGAACAGAGACGACGATTCATACGCAAATGGCTTCTGATCTTAGCTGAAACATAGATTTACATATACAGGTCTTAGATTATAACAACATCAGCCCAGAGGAAAAGATTTTTTCGAAAAATAGTGAGTGAATGAATCATCAGAATTTTGCCTACCTGATCCAGATTGCAAAAATTGACATCAAATGCTGAGGTTAAGCTCTTCTTTGTTCTGGGCACGTTCTGAGGAAGATGACGAAAATTAGGGTTCTTGCTTGTAATGGGCTACGGCCCATTAATCATTCAGGATTGGCTTAAAATGGCCCTTTGTTTCATGCTTTCATTTTTATTTTGCTCCTTTACGTGTTTGTACTTTTTAGTTTTTACTTCAGAAAAAAAATTACGTTCGGACAATCCGCACCAGATTTTGTTCCTTCTTTATCAAATTTTTATCATATATCTTTTTATCCAATTACAAATATAATTCCATTATTTAGGAAATTTAGTGAAAAAAAACTTTAGTCAGTTCATTTCTAAACCATTAACTATTTTCTTTAGTAAAAAAACGCTTTAACTAAAGTATATTGTATTAATAAATGTGACTACATAAACATTTATACCTTCAATAGTTTACATCTATAGTATGGGAAGCTTGTTTTAAATAATACGAAATAATGAAGCATTCGTATTTACCACATAAACAACAATATTTTCAAAAGACAACCAAAAATTCATTTGCCATTACCATATTAACGTAGTGTCAATTTTTAAATAAAAAACAACATGTGACCTGACCAATGTTGAAGAGTTTTTTCCAGTAAATTCCTCATTGTTTATAACAAACGAATCTAATTTTATGCAACATTTGAAAACACGATGAACGTTTTCATTCACGATTCTATAACCGTCCATCTTTTTTTGGTCAAAATGTTCACTAAAATTGAGATTTTAAAATTAAGATCAATAATATCAAAAAAAGAAAGAAAAAAACTACAATAGTCCATTACGGTAGATTTTAAAGTTACAACATAATGTGAATTTTAACTCTCACCCCCGATCGAGTAGAGGAAATCAAATCAAAATCATCTAGTATCTATATCAAAAGATTATGTTAGATATATATATATATACATATATATATATTATGCATATATGTTAGAGATTTACATATGCGCCAGTATGTGTCAAGTAGTCAACTTGTACATTATATTAAATTCGGTAACGCAAGGGGGAGGGGAGAAATCACTCAATCACACAGCTTTTCTTAATATTAAATTATGTTACATATACACATTCATATCTATCACTCTTACGCTCGAATCTTTTCACGGCCTTATCCATTTTGGGTAAGACCCCCCACCTTTCCTCAGTTTCCCACTCCCCTAATCAAATCTTTGGATTTCATATTGACCACTTTTTCATGAATATTAAATGACATAATTCACTCTATGGAGACCATATGATAGATCTGACAAAAACAATAGTACCATTGTGTCTTGATCAACTTGAATCTGGAGTGTCATTTGTCCCCACACACGAAAAGCATACGTAAATACATATGGACGCGTATATGATATCGACCCATAATCTCAAGTGTCATGTGTCCCCACAAACGTATGATTAATACATATACAACATTACGCGTCAATATGATTCATAAGCTTAGGTCAATATTGGTTTCGAAACTTAATTCACACGAAAAAAACAAAAAAAAAATATCAACTGAAACTGATGAAGACATCAAACAGTTTTGTATATGAATAGATGAGTAACATGAGTTCATGTGAGATGCATTCTCCCTCTTTTATGAAGAAATGAATATGAATCTGATTCGAATTTGACATCTCTGAATTTCATTATCTTCAAACTCTTTATAGCCCATTTGTAACTCGTTGCACCTCTACGATT
Organism: Cardamine occulta; assembly: GCA_028015245.1. NCBI lineage: Eukaryota > Viridiplantae > Streptophyta > Magnoliopsida > Brassicales > Brassicaceae > Cardamine > Cardamine occulta. The sequence continues at coordinate 12,663,262 of CM051384.1, forward strand.
CCGGTCTTAATTTCTCATTTTAGTAGGTGACGTCGACATATTTAATATCTTAGGAAAGTTTTCAAGTTCTTTAATTTGACCAAGAAAAAAAGGGAAGTTTTCAAGTTCCTCCCTGTATTTTAATCAGCCTAATTTCATTTCTCTTCTTTCTCTACCAAACATTCCAATTGTAACTCCAAATGGTATCTCTCCTTTGGAGAAGGGTGAAAAATAAAAAAAATAAAATGATATTTGAAAAAAAAAGGGAAGTTTTCAAGTTAGCAAATCCTTTTAATATTCTAGTTTTATAGAAGTTTTCTGGTTAGTAAAGATTTTTGAGCTTCATATTTTTTGAAATATTTTTTTCTGAAACATGTGACCAAGCGCCTAGCTTTTTTTCAGCACTGCTCGTATATATGTATACACAATAATAATTCACTAGATAAATAGTGTTCAATATGCCATCATGTAAAATAATAGTACTACATGTTAATTGTTTAAAATACGTACAAAACCGTGTGAAGATAAAATTATATTCCAAGTTATTTTTTAGCTAATAATAAGAATAAGGTTATTGGCACAATAACCTTTCAAATTTTAGTTAATAGTGCGTATAACTCCTGTTTGAGCTCCTCTAAAATTTATTTATCTAACTAAAAAATGATTTCGTGAGCTTTCAAATTAAATTATTAGTCTGACTGTAGTAGATGTGCCTGTTCGACACTATTCTTAGAAAACTGAGAGTGAGTGGGCGTTGTTTTTCCTAAAACATCGACGTTTTGTTCTTGTCTTAAGCCGGTTCTTTATATGCTCCGCAGATTATATATGAAGAAAAAAGAGAGGAGACGATAGGAACATGATGATAATGCACGTAACTAAAAAGCTGCGACATATTAAAAAAAAAAGGAAAGTGATGATATGAATGTCATTGTTAAAATGCACAAAGATTTGGATTTATGATTGCCTGGACAAAATCTTTAATTACATCTCTACTTTTGTCGGCTCACAGTACGTCCTTAGATTCCCAAAACCGACAACGCACATTTCAACATATTCCACAAATTTCGGCTTCTTTTTCCTGCTTCCTTTCTCTTTTTCTTCATCACTTTTATATAATTTCCTTGATTGTTACGTAACATTACATCTGAGTTTATCAGCTAGAAAACAACCTGCGAGTGGTTGAATCTTTTTTTATATATTTGCAAGTTATTGTTACGTTGTGGTTCCGGATGATTACGCCGTGCAAGTTGAAGTATGCCAAAGAGCACTGTGTATTTTTGCACGATTTCTTTTGGTATGTTCCATCCGCTATGCTCCATATGTTGTAACCATTCAAAATCTAGGTTTAGTTTAGGAATCAATGCAAGCTATCTCGTTCCATTATAAGTTAGAATCATATATTTTCCTAACTACTTTTAGATTCAAATCTTAAACATGGGAAATGATCTATGCAAACAAGATCCACCAAACCTTTTGTCCACGGATCTAAATCCACGAAACCCGTAAAAGGATGAAAGCTTGAATCCGTTTAATGGACTGAATTTATTCTAACAGATCTAATATCAGTAATTACATTCCATCATCATACATATATATATGTATGGATGTTAAAATATGTACCTTTTAAATCTCTGGTTCATCAAAGATTTGGCCGCAGATCTATCCTCTTTAGTGTGTCTCCAAAAGGATTTTGTAAAAAGAAACAAAGAAACCTTCTTTAATTTTATCAAGCTTCACATAAATAAAATGTTTATAAACATTAAATAAAAATATGTAAACATGTATTATTGGCCCAATATGTATGTATAAATATAATATCATACCGACGTTGTTGGACTTCTGATCAATACCAACGTTTTGTACGGTTCACATCGTCGATTTGAGAGAATGAAAAGTAAAATATCCCATGGAGAGTTTGCATGAGAAGAAAAGAGCAAAATGTAGCCGAAGGACAACTTGCCAGAAATATGTTTATCACCATAATCATCATCATCAATATATATGAATGATTAACAATGTTCCGGCAAGTCATCCTTGGCTGCATTATACTCTACTCCACTTCATGTAATTCTACTCCGTTGGGCACGCATATCCATCAAATTTAATGTACATCATTGTGAGAGTATGTGTGTGTTTTTTGTGATGGGTTTAGGGAGTAGAATGAGAGGAAGTATTTATAAGAGAGACACATATAACTGTACAAGGTCTCTGGTCCAATATTATAAACATTTACATATATTGTTATATAAATATTCGACCATCAGCTAGATTCCTAAAGCAAGTGGCTCTAGTGCTCAACATAAAGGCAATAATGTTATAATGTCAAAAGACCCGGCCTTTCACACGGCACGGCCTTTCCACCATCCACTCATAAAATCTTGTACACTTCTCAAAATCTTTATACCAATCGATTCTCTTGGTCCAACTTATTAGATGAGTATATATTTGTTTTTTGTTGTTGTTGTTAAAAGATATGGATGGGTATATATTTGTTAAGCCTTAATTTGGACAAGTCATCATATTTAGAGTAAACCACTGAAACCAACTAAAATGCATTGTCTAATCAGTTACAAAAGATTTAATAACTTTATTTTTTTAAATTTATACAAATTTAACCACGCTATACATCTTTAAAAGAAAAGACATTTCTTGGTTTTTTTTTGGGTCCTGAAGAGATATGCTGACAAAAAAATCATAACTCCATATCCAAAAATATTATTAATTCCAGTATAATATATTTAAGACCCACAAACTTTCTGGATCGAATTGACTGATGAATATGAATATTTTCAAATTTTCTTTTCAAATTAGTATATGGTATTGTAACAAAATAAAATTGATGACGCGTGAAGTATATTATCTAAATTAGGTGGATAAATTTATTGGTGATAGAAATATTTGGATAAGTCATTTAATCAATACATATCTCATATAGTAATATGTGAAATTTCTAAACAATTTTGTATTTCATACAAATTAATATTAACACATAAATACATTTTTTTGTTTTTTTGGTTTTAGATAAATAATAATTTTGATATAACTATTGTTAAATTTTCTTACGCATGGGATGGGAGAGGGAATATATAAGCTGGTCGGCGCATTGGTCCCACTACTTTGAACCAAATAAATGTTTTACTTGTTTAGAAAAATATTGAAGTCAAAGCATTATTGCATTAGTGGTGATTGGCCTCCATGCTAAACAAAAATCAAGAAAACTAAAAGGAGAATATAAAAAGAAACATTACAGATATGGATTAGATATTGAGATATATACTTTTATTTTCTTTTACAGATTTAGGCAAACAGTGAAACATTTATATATTTTTTATACATTCATGTTTCTAAATCTCCACATATTATAATGGGCATACATAAGGTGTATCGTCAATTATTCGTACACCTGCAATCTTATAACGATAGTCAGTTATATATAAAAAACAAATACTCAAAACTTTTAGTGTCTTCTAACTAACACAAAAACCTCACATTCAAAATTCAAACAATGATTAGACTTTGACAATTCAGTGTTTTTAGTTTTAGTGGATTCGATTGGTTAATTAGTCGATGAATGTATAGTTATGATCATTACAATAGTCAATAGCTGTAGACCTAAAACATAGTTTTAGTTTTTAATTCAGAAGATTCGACTACTCTAAATATATATACGTATACATGTCTAGGTAACACTGATATAAACCAGGATTGTTAGGGTATATCATAACTTGCACATTTATATTAATTATATACATGGATGTAGATATAAGATATAGCTTGTTACATCAATGGAAACCCAGAAAGGAACCTAAAACCTGTGGCGGCCGCC
>CM051384.1:12667166-12779946 GCA_028015245.1 Cardamine occulta
AACAATTACACCGCCACTATCTCCTCACATTTATGTTGTCGGGACATGTAAATATCTAAGCCTCAAAGCTAAGATAATAATGGTTTTGAAATGACTTTTTCATCATTTGTTAGGGAACTGATTTCTTGTTTTAATTTTTAAATTATTTAGTGACGCTAGTCATTTGACTCGATTTGAGATTCTTGATTATAAATGTTTTTTTTTTTTGTTTTTTTAAAAAAACGTACTCACTAGTTTCAAGTCGATATTTATGAAAACTTGCTTTTCTTTAATATGTGCCAATTTATAAGTCATGTCATGTCTCATGTGCAATGCTCTCTGCATGCATCACAAGTTGGGTTTATATCAGGAACATTGTCTTGTAATGATAATGTCTACAAATATTCAAAAACAATTATTTAGATTAACAAAGACTCAGTAAGATTACTACAAACCATCTACAAAATCAGCCAAACAATCCTTTGTTGAAAGGCCACCATCCTCTGTGAAGTGTCATACCCAACTGCATAATCAATAAGAGCTGATGCTCCAAGAACATTAATCCTTTCTCCATCTTCCATAGACGATCTAACCAAAGCAGCGCAGAGAGAAGATGGGCTGTCTCGGAGATAAAGTCCTTTGTTTGAGATTGTGTAATCGAATCCTTGGAAATTGAGAGTGAGTTTGGGCAATGACTCTATCTCTAAGCTAACTTCGGTTGTGAAACACATTAGTTCGTTCATTTCGTATGCGACCGTTGGTCCAATCTGCGTCATTAACTCTTCTTTCACTTCCTCGTAGAGTGATGGTTCTAGACTAGTATAGTACGTCCCAATATCTATTGCTATTGCACTGGTGGTCTCAGTGCTTCTCATCCTAATAAAATACAAATTAAAGTTCGTGAGAAACAAATATTTACATTTAAACAAATAATTAAAAAATAAAGCTAGATCGTTTGAAATGCTAACTTCCGCGTTTGCGTTTTTATGTGAAAATATTCATTTTCCTTAAATATAAAACATTTTTTATTTATAAAATATTGTGCAAATAATTAAAAATAAAAAGTTGTTTAACATGTTAAAGGTTGGGGTTTTATTTGAGAAAAAACAAACAAATAATCGAAATCCAAATATAATGACTTCAGTAGGTAACAATGAGGAAAGGCAAGAAAAAAGGTATATGAAATGAAATGACTGAATAATTAAAAAAAAAAAAAGACACTTTTTTGGCTTAAAACCTGTATAGTAATGTAACTCTTTTGTGAATAATTAATCTTACTGTGCCAAAGAAAAATCAGATACACTTTTGTGGTATAAGATGTGTGATTGGTAAAACATGCAAATCGTTAAATGACCGTAGGTTATTAATTAAGCAGTCTCATCTTTTACTATTACTACCAAGAAGTTGTGGGCTTTTGATTAGCTCATTGTTCCTTTGAACCGAGACCAGAAATTAGCTATTTAAGTATTTGCAAGAGTTGAGTCTTTTTTTTTTTATTGAGTCTTTGTTAAGTTAAATCGTAAGATCAAATGTCTCATTTCACGTCTAAGTTTTTTTTTTGGTTGGTATTAATACCATGTTAGCCACGTTAAATGGACTAATTAAATACATATAAAAGAGAGAGATATTTAATTTATATACCTCCGTTGGCCAAGACTGATCCCTAAGAGAGCAAGGTGATACGAGTAAGCTTCCGTACCCGTTATGTTTAACATCGGAACCAACATCATATCGGCGCCGTACTCAGCCGCTGATCCGAGAAGGATGTAGTTACGTGACCCGGCGGAGGAAGGCCATAGACAGTGGGAAAATCTAATGACGCTAAGCTGAGAGAGAAGAGAGAAACGATGAGTCGTTAGACTCACTCTCCCGTCGACGCCTCCTTCATCATCATCCGGCGACGCACGGTTGCTAGTCCCGCAGCCAAAGACAAACCCTCGAACTATGGAAAGAGAGTTTTCTTGGTCGGTGATTGAGGAAGTCAACTGAAGAGTGTCGGAAACGAGGTAGCCGGAGCTAGAGGTAGAGACTTCGTAGCGGCAAAAGTCGGAAGGAGTGCAAAGAAGAGAAAGAGAAGTTGTTTTCGTTGTTGCGTTGTGATGGTTAGTGGAGTTAATGGAGAGATCATGAGGACATAGAGAAGAGTTATTGCAAGGGACTGTAGAGAAAGTGTTGGAAGATTTGTCTGAGAGAGAGCATTGATGGTCATCATCATCGATGCATGTGAGATGTGTAGAAGAGTCTAGCTTGAGGTTAAAGGTTCGTGTTAGAGTTCCAATGGTGACCCCAATGTAGAGATTGGATTCGAAAGGTAAGAAGAAGCCGTTTGGTTGATCATTTGGAAGATCGTCAAGGCTAGAGTTATGAGTTTGTACAGTGAAGAGAAGAAGAAGAAGAAGGAGAAGTTGATTTGATGAAACCATGTTGCTTTGGCCTAGACAGGTTTTGTATAGTTTAATGCTCCTCAAAACATTATAAGATATTAGCTACATTTTATATGAGATAGGTAAAATTATCTACCAATTTTTAATTAAATAATCTTTAAGACATAAATACTTTTTTAAGCAGTGTTAGCTGTGCACCTTTCATGGAATAACGTATGATTGCAAATATTACATTGCCTAGGCTTTTAATAACTGTAGTTCTAATCAAATCTTGTTTTTAAGTCTCATTAATATAGTTTGTACTTTGCTTCCCCTTTACCAATTACACCATGGGGCCGGTTATACAAGTATTTATATTTTAATAATTGATTTATTATGTAATTTAGTTGTATTTAATTTTAATTAATAAAATTTAAATCTACAGAAAAAGTTTTTTTTGTTTTTTAATAATTAATTTTTGTTTTTCTCATTGTCGGAAATCATAATTCATGTGGCATGTGTGGTTTATGTAGGTGAGTTGGTTACTCAACGCATCTATCGTGACCAACTACAATCATAAGTATTGGGCTTATGGGCCCATAACGTGTAAAATAAAAAGCCCCAAAGAATCAGAAAAGGCATGGTATGGGTCCCATAGGAATCTGCGGTAATAGATCCATTACTTGGCGGGGGGTTTTACTTATCATTTCGTCACAAGAAGAAGAAAACGCATGACGCGTTTTTATAGATCTTTTTGTCTTCGTCTTTCTAGACGTATTCTTACCCTACCCTAAAAAGTTCCAATAAGATAATTCAACTTAAAGAATTTTCTAATTCACGTTTATTTTATTTATATGCGGAATTCGCGATTTCGTGGAATCAATTCTGGTTCATTCCAGGTAAAGTTTGGATTTTTACGATCTGGGTACTCTGTTTTTTTTTTCTAGGTTTTTTTCCAATTTATGATATAATTCAGCATCGTTGTTACTTAAATTCTCAATCTTTTGATTCCAAATGTATAATTAACTGAAAAGATCTCTCTTTTTTTATCTGATTCTGTAGAATAATCGTTGGTGGTCAGTAGTGTTGGATTGTATCTTATCGTTCTTCGTTAGACTCTCAGCAAATATTAAGAGACTGTGGCATAAATTTGTATCAATGGGTTGGGGAAACATTTATAGAAGACGAATGAAAGTTTTCTCAGTAGCTATACTCATTTACCTCGATTATAAGGTAAAGCTTTTGATCTGTTTTTTGTTTTAATCTCCTCTTATTCTGTTCTGTGTTAGTAGTTTTTTCAAGTCACAATTTTTGTGTTATGCGAGTGAAGAGTGTTCAGCAAAAGGAGAAGTGGATTAAGAAGTCGAAAGTTCCTGCTTTATGGGACAAAGCTCATGATCGTAATGCTAAGCGAGTTTTGAATTTGATTGTGGAATTGGAAGGTTTATGGGTTAAACTTGGGCAGTATCTATCAACTCGTGCTGATGTTTTACCTCAGGCTTATATATCGCTCCTCACGCAGTTGCAGGACTCGCTCCCTCCTCGTCCGTTGCAGGAGGTTGTTAATCTACTTGAATTATATAACATTAGAGCCTTAAAGGATGTACAGATTTTTTTAACAGTTGTTAGTGCTATCTGATTTTGAAGTTCTCTGATATGTGATGACTGTTCTTACTTTGTGATTTGGTGTCCTCGTTGATAGACTAAGCTCTATATGTACTTTATTTGTTCAGGTTCGTCTAACTATTGAAAGAGAATTGGGGCATTCCATGGATGTTCTGTTCACCAATTTTGTTGACGTACCTTTAGCAACTGCTTCGGTAAAATTCTGAATTTTCGTCGAGCCTAGGATGCACACACACTTTCAAGCCAATAGAAGCCACATGCTTCTAAAACATTGTGTGGCTAGAAACTTGTATTTTTTTTTTTTTTTTTTATAGTGAGCTCTCTGTTTTGTAGATAGCACAGGTTCATCGTGCAACTCTAGCTAATGGCCAGGATGTGGTTGTTAAAGTTCAGCATGATGGAATTAGAGTGATTATATTGGAGGTCTGGTCTTAGTTTCGTTTTGAAGCCTTTGAGATAAACAGTGGGAGCTATAGCTACTATATGACTGTTGATCTTCTTTCAACTGCTCTTCTCTTTTCATTTCTTAACAGGACTTAAAGAATGCAAAGTCCATTGTTGACTGGATTGCGTGGGCGGAACCACAGTACGATTTTAACCCCATGATAGATGAATGGTGTAAGGAAGCTCCAAGAGAACTAGACTTCAATATTGAAGCTGGTAAGCTTCACTTGCATAAATAATGAATAGTCTTAAATTTCATTATATGAGAAAACAGTTATTACATAAAAAGCTTGTGATTGCTTCCCTGATCAAGATCTTGGGATGAGGTTTGCTGGATTGATATTTATCTGTGTCAATCTTTTCTTGCGTTGGCAATATTCGACGTTTGGATTATGCATGATCTTACCATTCTATTCACATTTTCTTTATAATTCTCAAACATGGCTAAGCTATGTTCGAGATAACAACATGGTAGAAATAGGCAGAATTTTGTGTCTTTGAGTTCCTCTCCTAGTCTGGACATTTTTGAGGTTCATGCTTACATGTCACTGTGAACTGCATTTCCTGATTGTTTCCCCTTTTTTGTTTTTTGTTCAATATGTAGAAAATACTAGAGCCGTATCCAGGAATCTCGGATGCAAGAAGACATATGATGAAGTTAGAAGTGACAACCGGGTTGATGTCTTAATTCCAGATATAATTCAGGTTCTTATCTCTAGTGCTCTCGCCCCACTCTGAAGTATATGGACATAAAGAATTTTGTATTACAGTTTTTAAGTCTAGGATGAAAACATCAATCCCCTTAGTGAAAATCACAAAGGTACATCCAAATGCTAAAAGAATTATGTATATAGATAGATCAGACCCATGTTTACTGATGGTAATGTTGTATCATGGCATGTCTGATGCAGCACGCTTTTCAATATTTGTTATTGCTTATAATGTAGCGACTGTGTAACACAGGTTGTCTCAGATATTCAGTGTAGACTTTAATGCAGTATCACAAATTAATGACTTTAGAAGCTGAAAGTTGTTCATTCTTTTTTTTTTTTACTGCTCCTTGTGTCTTACACCTCCTTGTCTGCTCTAAATGACAGTCGTCTGAGAGTGTACTCATTCTAGAGTACATGGATGGAATTCGTTTGAATGATGTGGAATCTTTAGATGCTTTTGGTGTGGATAAACAAAAGATCGTTGAAGAGATCACTCGAGCATATGCCCATCAGATATATGTTGATGGATTTTTCAATGGCGACCCTCATCCAGGTATGGTCTTTAACATAAATTTTTTGTCTGGAGTTTGCAAATTGTTTTTTGTCTTGTAACCACCATTCTTTCTTAGACATAGTTTCCATCTAATAGAATTATATCTCTACTCTGTTTTGCAGGAAATTTTCTTGTTAGTAAGGAACCACCACATCGTCCTATTTTGCTTGATTTTGGGCTTACAAAGAAACTCTCACACTCCTTGAAACAAGCATTAGCCAAGATGTTTCTAGCATCGGCAGAGGTTTGTGAAAATATATGCAACACATCTCTCTTTTCCACCCTGTCTTACCCAACCCGTTAGTTGAACATTTTGTAGGATGTTAGAGTGATGAGTTTGTTCGTTACCAAAATTTAAATGTTTTAAACAGTTAAATAAACTGCCAAAAGAAAAAACAACTGAGCTCTGGTCATGTGAATATTATATGTTTGTAGAATTATAGGTCATAGCTTGGGTTTTTAACTGCTTAATGTCACAGGGAGATCAAGTGGCACTTTTGTCTGCCTTTGCAGAAATGGGACTAAAGCTGCGGCTAGACCTACCAGATCAGGCAATGAGTGTGGCAGGTCTCTTCTTCCGATCTTCAACTCCATCAAACGAAGCTGTGGTAAATAAATCTACTTCTTTCTTTCGTACCCCAGCCTTCTCTATTGGGGTAACTTTTGTGGATCCGCTCTTACAGATTCCTCTCTTAATAGAAAACGTTAAAAACCCTGAACGATCAAAGAGTGCAAAACATGAAAGTTATACAGGAAAAAATGCAGCTCAGCCAGAAAGAAGTTAAACGCTTCAATCCGGTAAGCATAAATTTCTTTGAACTATGTGCCTTCTTAGTGACCATTTATATTAAATGAAAATATTTTATGCAGATAGATGCATTTCCTGGTGATATTGTTATTTTTGCAAGGGTCGTTAATTTACTCAGAGGTATGATGTGTGAATCATATTACTTTACCTCGTTACAGCAAATGATTTGCTCAATCATAGTACTTTATCATTTTTTTTACTTATTTGTTTTATCGACTATATAGGACTTTCATCCACTATGAATGTTCGGATCGTTTATCTGGACATCATGAGACCATTTGCCGAATCTGTTCTGCTGGGGTAAGTTCCCTTGGAATTTTGCAGCTCATTTTATCATCTCCTTGTGATATGTCTTGTACAACCATACTTTGATTTTTTGCAGGAGTATCGGTCGAGGGCCAACTGTAGACTCTCATTGGATACATGACTCGCCAATTCATTCTGATGTAGAGTCCAAACTGAGGAAGCTGCTTGTTGAACTTGGGAGTATTCAGAAAATACTTGGAATTCAGGTTGGTAATACTCTTTTTCTGTTGGCTTGGAGGCAGCTCTTGTTTCGTTTTACATTTGGTTTAAGTCGTCATTGTTTGTTTAGGTATGTGCATATAAAGATGGGAAAGTAGTTATTGACACTGCTGCTGGAGTTCTTGGAAGATATGACCCTCGTCCAGTTCAACCCGATAGTTTATTTCCTGTTTTCTCTGTGACAAAGGGTGTCACTGCCGGAATGATACATTGGCTTGTCGACAAAAGGTGAGTAACACCAGTGTAAGCTTGAAAAAGTTTTCTTGTGTTCATTTCATACACCCTGACATTCCGAATCGGATTCAGTTCTTACATATTGGTCTCATTGTTAAATCCATAATCTCGTTTGCAGAACTCATGTTTAGCCATACTTTATTAATGTTTAGTATATAATGATACAGAAAACTCCAGCTCGACCAGACTGTGGGAGATATATGGCCAGGGTTTGGAGCAAATGGAAAAGATACCATAAAGGTATAAGGAGCTACACTGTTACATAACCATTTGCAGCCTATCGTTAGACATTACCATTCATTTTAATCCCTCGATTTTGTATTTCAGGTCCATCATGTGCTTAACCATACATCTGGGCTGCACAATGCCTTTGACCCTGTAGGAGAAAATCCTCTGCTTATTTGTGACTGGGATGAATGTTTGAAACGGATTGCTAATTCATCACCTGAGACAGAGCCTGGCAATCAGCAGTTTTATCACTATCTCACATTTGGATGGCTATGTGGTGGAATCCTCGAGGTAAACTAATCAGTTCATTGTTTAACCTGTGTGTTTAAGCGTAAACCCTGGCAAGCTCCAACTTGTAATGGTTTCTCTTACCTACTATTCTGATGTCAATTGTACTTTCTTCAATCTTGAACAGTATGCTTCTGGAAAGAAATTCCAAGATATACTTGAAGAATCCATTGTAAAACCCCTAAAGATTGATGGAGAACTGTACATTGGAATTCCCCCAGGTAAATAACAAACATTATAAATTAGGCTACCAGCTTTTGTTAAGAATTATCTAACATCTTAATTATAGGTGTTGAATCTAGGCTTGCCACGTTGACGGTGGACACAGATGAAATGAGCAAGCTTTCTTCCATTGCCAGTCAGCCTGAGCTTCCTTCCACATTTCAGCCTGACAAGATTTTACAACTGGCAACCAGCTTGCCTGTCTTATTTAACACATTGAATGTGCGCAGAGCTATAATCCCTGCGGCTAATGGACATTGCTCGGCTCGTGCACTTGCACGATACTATGCAACTCTAGCAGATGGTGGCCTAGTGCCACCGCCACATTCCTCTTTATCACTGCCACCACTTGGCAGCCACACCCATGTTCCCAAATTCCCATCATCAAATGAAAAAACAAAAAAGAGAAAGGGTAAGGAGATGGCAGCTACAGAAAAGCTTAAACCAAAAGATCATCAAGAGAAGAGGCTCTATGATGAGAAGCGGTTTATGGGTGGTGGTCTCGGCAGAGAGTCAAGTACAGAAAGTTTAGCGAGGCTAGTCAATGATACCAGCAGAACTGAGATCAGTAGCGATGATCGTCAAGACGATATTCATAATCTTTTTAGCAACCCGAGGATCCATGATGCTTTTATGGGTGCTGGAGAATACAGTGGCTTAGTAGTACCTGATGGGAAGTTTGGACTTGGTTTTAAGCGTGTCACTTCGCAAGATGGGTCTCTGGTTGGCTTTGGACATTCCGGGATGGGAGGATCTACAGGCTTCTGTGACATCAAAAACAGATTTTCCATTGCAATAACACTGAACAAGATGTCTATGGGAGGTGTTACAGCTAATATTATCAGGCTGGTGTGCTCAGAGTTAAATATCCCCTTGCCTAAGGACTTCTCCCTTTCAAGTGCTTTGGGTCCAGACTCGGAGATGGGTACACCTCTAATCAACTAAGGTTGGTTTTCTATTTTAAATTTTGCCTGCTCATGTTACAACATACATAGCGGTCATGGGAATCGCCTTAATTAAGTAGCTAATAGACATTGCTGGAAGGTAAAGTGTAATAATCCATGCATAGCGGTAATGTTTTTATTTACTTGTATGTATGCTTAAGGAACCTATTTCAGTAATTCCCTTGTGAGAATGTAATGTATTGGCCTATACCCCAATTTTCAGTGTACCATTTTCAGGATTTCGAGTAGTAAAGTATATGTTACACACAGACCTAATTAGGTTGTATTATAAGAGGCAAAAGAAGGTGTCCAATTTAACGAACATGTGGCTCTCATTATATGTTTCTAGTTCTATAGTGAAACACATACAGGAAATTCGTTGAATGATCATTACATGTGGTTAAGAAAGAGAGTCATGGCCAAGTCCAGGGCTTGAGTTCTGTCCAGAAATTGTCATTCCAGGAAATAGAGATTGGTCACTGTGGACTGTAATGGCGGGTGAGGTATTTCCTGTGTAGTGCAGACTGTTAATGGACTGTGGTGGTGGACTTAGATGAGTTTGTAGAAGTTGATTCAAGCTGCTAGTGAGTGACCCTCTCGCTACCAAATCTTCTGTTAGTTTCACCTGTAAGTTACTTAACTTAGCACATTCCAATCACTACTTTATGTATTGAAAGAGCTAGTGATCGATGATAACCTTGACTCTCAGAGTTTCAACATCTGATTTCAGAATTCTGTTATTTGTTCCAGCGCTACGAAACTGTTGTGTTGCGTCTATCAGCTGCTTGTACAGTGTTGAGTTATCTCCTTTCAAAGAATCAACCTTGAAGATAAAACACAAGGTCACCATCAAAACTTTACTTTGGAATCCAATCATGAACCAGCTATTTGGTAACCTTACCTGAGATTCAAGATCTACCAAGTACTCTTGCTTCCTTTTCCTCAACCGCCTTGCAGATTCCCTGTTTGAGTGCATCCTGAGTTCACATCACAGAAAAAAAGAAAGAGTATAAATATTGGCGATCATCTTCAATGTCTCTCTCCCTCTCTCTGTGTTTTGCATCTAACTTTTTAACGGTATCCAACATACCTTCTCATACGTTTTTGATCATTTGGATCATTAATCATTTCAGATTGGCCAACTTCTGTCTCTGCATCTTCTTCAGCAGAGTGATCATGAGAAGATTCACTCCCGGCTCTCCGAGCTCCTCCTCTTGCCTCAGGTTTATTGGCTGACACTGGACTATCAGCTGACAGATTCTCTTTGCAGATAAGAGTCACACAAGTGAACATTAATATCAAAGACAACAACACTTACTACATGGAGTCAAATCAAAGAGACCTGCACATACCGCAGATTGAAGACTGCGCATCGCAAAAAAGTCCAGCTGACAGATTCTCTTTGCAGCTGACAGCTGACAGATTCTCTTTGCAGATAAGAGTCACACAAGTGAACATTAATATCAAAGACAACAACACTTACTACATGGAGTCAAATCAAAGAGACCTGCACATACCGGAGATTGAAGACTGCGCATCGCAAAAAAGTCCAGCCAAGCTCTCAGACCACAAAAGACTATCTCTTAACTCACAAGTATAATCCTGCAACCAAAAAGAAACCAAAGACTCATACTACAATCTCTGGATCTTGATACAGACACAAGCAACAAGGATACGAACAAGAAAGACAAGAGAAGGAAGAAACCAAATACTAACCTGGTTCATGAGATCAAAAGAAAGGTCTAGAGGGCTTGTGTCAAGAATAGATTCTTGTCTAGATAAAGCAGAAGAAGACAAGACCTTAGTGAGATACTCTTGTAGAGCCAACTCAGAAGCATTTCTCTTCATACCAATGTCTTTAGCTGTATGACCATCCATTTTTTTTCGATGTGAACACTCAAAAAAGAAGAAAAATTGGTGGGAAAAGAGAGGAGGGGAAGAGTAAGTTGTGATAGACATCTTCTTTATATAACTCTCTTCTTTACTAAAGTTGTTAAAAGCTTCTTAATGGCTAAGCAAAATTGGGTTTGCTTTGTCAATGCAACGTCCTCATTTCCAACTTTTTTCTTTAATGACAACAATAACAAAAGAGAATTGAAAAGCAAAGGCAGAGAGATCTTAGGCGCTGTATTTTTCTTCCTTAGCCTCTACATGTCAACAGTTTTGTAGAAGATAATGGTACAAATTATATGGTAATGATGATAACATTAATCTTCACTTAGAAAAGACTAATTATAAAGGTAATCTGGATTAGAACATGAAGTTAATTTAACTATTAACCAAAAAAAACTTTTAAGGATAATTATTGGTATATTAGATTGTTCAATATGATGGAACTATAGGAATATTGTAACTGAATAATTTATTTCTACGAAGCACCACTGTTGTGTTATATCCAGATTCAAACGCATGTTACACAATACATGTTGTTAACAAATTTCTTTTTGTGAAGTACTAAAAATCTAATCTAAATCATATATGCAGAATCATGTTTTAACCGGAAGAAATTGAATAATAATGTATAAATGATAGCAACGCAAGAAAATAGACCGATAAAAACTAAGATAATCATATTGTAAAATGATAAAAAAATGATTTATCATTCATCACCACACTACCCAAAAAAAAAAAAACTTAAGAATTTTCCAGTCAATAACAACACTATATGCTTCTGCCTTTGTGTTTCTCTTACTTTTCGTCGTATGCTTTTGGAAAGCAGATCTAAAGATGTTTCTTTTCTCAAGCACCAGAAATACTTTATTTTCTCTAATGTTATTTAACTTTTGGATGTAAACAAACTTTTCTTTCTTTTGATCTGCACTTACTTTAAAAAGCTAAACTATTTCACAACAAAACAATAAAAAAAAAACAAACTAGGAAATGTGTCTTTATAAAATCAAAAGGTTTTTAGATCCGAAAATGGAATTCCAAATTATTCTAAACTAGCTTTTTGTTTTGAATATATATATATATATATTCATTAACTACAATATTCAAACATAGACATAGTGGACTAAAAGTTTACGATCTACCATACGCATTAATAAAACTCGTATTTAGATTCTTGTTAACTTTTTTATAAGAACCATCAAAATTCTATACGGAAACTCAGACCAATTCTCTAAGGTTTATAAAAAAAGTGATTTATATCTTAGTGGACATACTCAAACTCTATTAAAGGAAAATATTCAAAATGAACCATTCAACGAGCACCACACCACTTGGTTTCTTGTTAACCTTTCGCATTAAGAGTAACTAAACAAATAGTCATGTTTACAATCACCGCGTAAGATTATTTAGGTGATGACTAATATACTACTTTCACGTTTTTTTTTAAAACTAATATCACTAAATAGTAAATACTACTGACGCGTTAAACTATAATTAAAAGAATCTTTATTAATCAACTAAAACCAAATTCTTAGTGATTTATGATTATTATGCAGAGATTTAAATTTTGAATCAGCTAAAGTATTTCTACTATTTGATAATTTGACTATTTTTGTTATTCCAGTATTCATCTAGTATACCGGTAAAACATTTTAGACATACAAATATTTTAGTTTCAGGTTTATCAAGTTGCTCTCCATAAAACAAAATTACAAACAATTGGATTGGTTTAGCTAAAAATGATGCCGTTAACTCGACCTCATAATAATTAAATTAAAATTTTGACAGAAAAAAAGAGAGTATTGTATTGGTTCCTAAACATTATCTGCATTTGGATCACACTAATTCTGAGGATACAAGTTAAGGAAAAAAAAATTGTAACCACATCCACAAATACATTTAAAACATTGTTCTATGTTGGCATAGTAGTTGAAGTGGGTTAGGTTGTCCGAAATTACTTATTTCAAATCGTAATTAAAAAATAATTATATATGTCTTTTCTGCAGTCATGGGTGGATAAATATGAATTTAGGAAAACATTTTGAAAATGAAATTTGTTGGTCTCCTTTTAATTATCATTTGAAATTCAAGACAAAAATAAGGGTCTCAAACGATTGTATGAAAAAAATAAAAATTAATTAATGCACTTTTGTTTCTAAAAGATTGATTTTCTGTATTTTAATTAATGCATTTTGTTTATAAGTCAATTAATTAATTAATACATTTCTTTTTACAAGATTAATTAATTGCAAGCATTTGGAGAGAAGAGGTGAAAAAACAAATAAGTGTGATTGTGTGAATACAATTATTGGAAAATGAGAAATGGTGTTAATACAAATATTAAAAAGCCAATGTCACATTAGAATATTTAAAGAAATAACACAAAAAATGATTAGTTAATGTAAGCATTTATTGTTTTTTTAATTTATGTGAAAAACTTAGAAAATAAAACTTTCAGAAACAAAGGAATAACAAGTTATATGACCAAACAATTATATATATATATATATATATATAAGTGGATTTACATGTACATAACACGAGATGCATGAACAAAATGTCTGAAATGGTGTAGAGTTATATATATATATATATATATATATATGGATTTACATGTACATAACACGAGATGCATGAACAAAATGTCTGAAATGGTGTAGAGTTCTTAAGGAAAGAAGAAAGAAGGCACCAAAAAAAAAGAAAAAAAAAGCACCAATGACAGAATGTGTGTCAGCGTGTGTCAGGGGGAAGTAATAAGCAAACGTTAGAACTTAAGAACCAGTGTAATAAATTTCTTTCTATTCCAAACAAAAGAATGCATTTTGGTTCCTATCTACGATGTGAATTTGGGAACGAGATTGAAACCATAGGAATAGTTTTTTTTGCTCATTCTAATTAACAATGGTTAAGGGGGACATTTAGGTTATAGAGCCTAAATAATACCTATATATATAAAAACCAAGACCACACAAAGAGTAACTCTCCAAGTACATTTATAAACAATCCGGATGATATAATTAACAACATGCATCATCATCATTACTATACTATCATACATCATGCATCATTATCATCACCATTCGGAAAATCAGAGGCGCGACGACAATCCGTTATACGTTGTTTCTCTTGATTATTGCCTCGTGACACGAAATCAAGGTGAAAAAGAACAAGAATCATCCCCACAACGCTCAAGAACACGAGGATGGGACCAAAGATCCATAGCATCAGAGAAAAGCCGGCGTAGAACAACCTGTTACCAACCGTATTGAGAAGTAGACCTTTTTCGAACATCTCACTGACGTGCTCAGACGTGAGGAAGAAGTGACCATAAGGATTAGGCTCTAAATTAGGGATGTTAACGAGAATGGCGACTTGGTTGAGGAAACGAATGGAGAGTGAGTGGAGAAAGAAGGAAAAGATGAATATTGTGAGAATTGTTAGGTATTTGACGGATATTGCAAAGTCTCCATTAGCGCCAAAAACGGCGTCGCTTAGAGGCTTCTTGATGCCGTAAGTGCTGCTTAAGACTGCAGCTAGACCAGCGCAGAGCAGAACGCATGTCGTAGCCATCAGTGTAGCTCCCATTATTAAGTTACGCAGTGTTTGTACAGTCAATATGTTCAGTTTCTGATTCTCCTAAAAAAATCAAACAACAAACTAATCAATCTTATATATTTATCCAATTATATACATAGCTTATAGTTTAATTATAACTTAATTTTCTAGATTTTTAATTTATCATAGGTTTTACCGAAACCAAAACTAATTTTTCATACCATTGAAGCTAATCATCATACCAAAGCTCTAAACACTAGATTATACCATACTAATAAAACTTTACTAATTTGGGGTAATTCAGAAGACAATGGAGATGAATATAAAACCTTGATCATAGCAGAAATCCAGATCCGGCGGCCGTGAGAGTTAATGCCAAGGAGGGTGGAGAAGGGATGGGTTCGAACCATGAAAGACAAGTAGGTGTGGTAACAAATCATCATCACAAGAGCTAAGGGCACAAGAATGGCGTCTAAGTACCAGTTCCTCCACTCCATTTTTCCCTCTCTTCTTCTTCTTCTTCTTCTTCTTCTTCTTTTTTTTTTTTATTTATTTATTTATTAACTCACACTCTAATGATTTCTTTTCTCTCAATATATAAAGAACTTAGATGAAAAATATCTTGATTTCCCCCATAAAACGTAAATATATAACCTAATTAGTATAAATTTATTCTCAAAAACTTCCAAAAAATGTTAAAATGTTGACTATGTTTCAGTAACGTTGTTGTGATATCTTGCCTTTTATATCTCTAGAGTAAATCTATTTCCTTATATTCAGGCAATTAATTTATGTACGTTTTTTGTAACGTAAGCAATACAATAAACCATTCACCTTTTTTACATGGTATTAAATCCATCGATTTGAAGACAGTTGTCAACACATCAAACCCAAGCAACCCTCTTGTCATGGTGAATATGTTAAACTTGACAAAATTATCCTCCTTACATTGATGTTCATGTTAAGGATGAATATGGAAACTACGTTTATTACGAGAATATCTCGATTATATCTCTTATGGAATATACTGTGTATAATTCCCTTGCTTATATATATACATCTCTGTAAAATCATTTTCATAATACAACAAGTATCATTCTCTACAGTTCAAAAACAAAATGTATATCTTACATGAAGTATAAGGTCTGTAAGATATATATAAATGGGTGTATTAAATTAAATTTTTGGAAGGATTTGAGTTCTAATTAATAGGTTTTGTGATGATCATTTTGGTAAATTAAGAAATTTGTTATTAAAATTCTCTGAAGTCTCAAAAAAAAATCATAAGATTTGGATTTTTGAAAAAAAAATCATAAGATTTGGATATTTGTATTTTTAACTAAGAAACTATATTTATCAAAAAAAAACTAAGAAATTCTACAAAATCACCTTAAAATCACTTCAAATCCACAACTTAAAATGTTTCCAATAATATTAGATTTGATTGTATATTTTCAAATCACTAATTCAATAATACTTAATTTCATAAAACTTTTTAAAATTCATGTTGTAATAACATAAAATATATCATTTTAATACAAATCATTTCAGTCCAAACCATTGATTGAATATACCCCGAAACACTTCAAAAAAATAATGATGTAATCAAATACATAGAAGAGTATGCATCTCCACCAACACTACAGAAGAGCAAACCCCAAATTTTACTTCCTTGGAATGTCAATATTGTCGTTAACTATAGGCTGGTGAAGTATTCGACCAATCGGATCAATTCACAATCGGATTGTTTCTTTTCGATATTTTGACAACCCGAAACTTCTCGACCTCTTCGCAAGAGAAGTACACTAAAAATTCTTTCATTCTTTAATTCCATTTAAAAAAAAATCATTTCTTGTAAATGACTCTTATTTGTTGAATAATAAATTTGACATTGCAAAAATAAAATAAAAATTATATGGTCTTTAACCCAAAACAAAAAGAAAGAAATGCCAAGATTGTCTCATAGATAATGTCGTACTCGGTGCCCTTGAAGCATGACAAGCCTCGCCCAACCTACGACAAATTATTTATCTACGTAACAACTATAAGGGGGTTTGAACTTGTCTCCCTGTTTAATTCCAAATTCCCTTGTTATGTAGATAAATTATTGCATCCAGTAAAATTTTGTTGTTGATCCCTTAAATCCAACCTATTTATCATGTGGCCCCTTAACCAACTCATAGATAATACTCATAATAGTGACATAATGTACTTCAATTGCTAATTATTCCTAAGTAAAATACTAGATTACCTTATTACTTATGTTTAGATCAAATCTTAGTTTTTACATAATTGTGTTTATTTTCGGTGAAACTAATTGAACTTTAAGTTATGCTTTATATTTGTGTTCTTAATACTTAAATTTCATTTAAAAAAAAAAATTATAAATATGTATGATCAGTTTTACTACTGTGTATGTTTTCAAATGATTTACTTATCACAAAAAAAAAATCATTTTGTTTGTATGACAAAAAAAAATTATTCTTTGAGTTTCAATGTTTAACATTTTTGTTTCATTTACAACTCACTCACACATTTTTGAGTTTAAACCGAGTTTTGATACAAGCACAACACTAATATTAGATTAAAGAATTTAAACACATAACCACTATACTAATACTAGATAATTGGATAATATGTTTTAAAATAAAATTCGTTTACTTTGGAAATAAAAAAATTAATGACTAGTTTGTTGGTTTTGTTGAAAAAATAGAGTTTGAGTTCATGAAAAAAAACTATAAGATGTATAAATGATATTAATATGTGTTCATACAATTTGATAATATTTTTTGTTTTATTTTGATCCCAATATAAATAATTTATGTATCCGCCACTAATCATTAAAATCTATAAAAGACGTTTCTACATGTCCCACGATGAACAGTTCTACCTATAACACGTTAAAAATCTTTGAAAATTTTGCCTCTCCATTAATCTTCATAATTTGTATGTTCTGGGAATCAAAATCCAAATCTAATGCTGAAGCATTTAATAAACTGTTCGTTAACCACTGAACCAAAAAGTTTTCCATAGTTTTTAATTCTTCAACGAACAAGTGAAATTATTTAACTTTTATTGGTTCTATTTGTGAAATACAGAATATCTCATCTAAATTCAGATTAAATGTGATTTTACTAGGCCGATCAAATGTGAACTGTTAATGATGTAAATTCTGGCTTAATAGATGACAAACAAAATGTTAGCATTAATAGTATTAATTAGCAAATTAGATACATTAATTATGTGAAAGTCACCGTAATTCTAATTATTTAAATTTTTTGAATTAATACCAGGCATCACATAATAATAAAACATACTCCATCTATTTCAAATTAGTTTTCATTTAAAGTTGAATCATACATATTAATAAAACATTTAACTTTTTTTTTTTTACTCCTAATTAATGTATTGTTTTATTTGATATCATTAATTAATAAGCTACAAAAATAATGATGAAATTGGAAAATCTGTCTAAATTTTATATTTAAAACATAAAACGATAACTAATTTGAAATGGAGGGAATAGTTATATAAAACCTCAATGCAATAATTCATTGAAGGTAAATATCTTAAGTAATTCATTAGAACAATAAATATGATCAACTCCTTTAACAATAAATATCAACCCATTGAGTAAAAACCGGAACCGAACAAAAGTAATGACTAATGAGTAAGCTAGTTCTAGGGAGGGCTGATTAATTATTTGGTAAAGCTAACTCCTTTTCTCCGTTTAGTAAGCTAAATTAGCCAAAGACTTAAAGAAGCAGAGAAAGACGTGTGAGGAAGCAATGCGTGTTATTATGGAAGCAACATTCAATTCGGAAGGCGACATGCAATATGCACGCAGCTTTCTTTTGAGTCACTTAGATCGTGTGAATGTATAAATGTGTATATATTTGCATGTTGAGTACTTACGTAATTATGTAAAGTTCGTTTAGATTTCGTTGGTGATAAATATATGGTGTACCACTTTCCACACTTTCACGTTATGAAAACGTGACTGGGCTAATTTTTTAATTATCATTTACACTACTCATCAAGTTTTCATGTTTTGAAGTTTTTGAAAGTGATTCTGTAATATATTTTAGACGTTGGATATATAACCTTTTTTAAGAAACAAAATGTCATTAATCTACTAAAATTAACCTTTTAGCGTTTTATGATTATTTTGCGAAAACTCGATTCCAGCTAAAATGTATATGCTATTATATCATTGAACTATTGCGATATTTTACCATTCAACTAAGTTATCAGTCAATAATTATCCTCTGCGATTTTCACGTTTCACATGGTAATGGCGACCAAATCATCTCCATGTCACAATCTTCTACGATATTAATTTAGAAGGTTGACTGCTATCTACACTAAGTAAATATGGTTCGTTGTTGTATGTACTCATTTAATATTAGAGGTGGCAAAACACTCTCTTGCAACCACTTTCTGAAAGCTTAGCATGACGAATCATCGGACTCGAGTTCCATAGTTTGGTAAATATTGATTGTGTTGTGGTACATCCTAGCTAGCTAGCTTAGATAATAGGCTAGATGTGTATTGCATAAAACAACTCATGTGTAGATTTAGTGATACCGTTGAGAACGTAAGAAACTGACTTTATACACAAAACAATTAAAAAAAAATAGAATCACTATCGAATTATCAGATATATTCAGAACCGTGTATTGATGATTACTCTTTGGATTTAGAAGATTTCATTGTTTAAATCATTTAAATGATTGTATAATCATCAATTAAAATTCCTCAGTAATTATGATATGTTAAAATGGATTTACAAATTGAACTATCACTTCTAAATCCACTTTAACATGAATTCTCCAACATCAACATCTTAAAATTTGGTTGAAAATGAACAACAATACGCGGCTATTGCATGACTAAAATATATAGTTTCAACATGAACAAGACTTGAGAATCTTGAGGAGTTTATGATTTATATAAAATTAAAAGACAAAATGGATTTACAAATTGAACTATCACTTCTAAATCCACTTTAACATGAATTCTCCAACATCAACATCTTAAAATTTGGTTGAAAATGAACAACAATACTCGGCTATTGCATGACTAAAATATATAGTTTCAACATGAACAAGACTTGAGAATCTTGAGGAGTTTATGATTTATATAAAATTAAAAGACAAATGTGCTTAAGACTACTAGACCAGCTTCAAAGACATAAAATCTCAGTAAGTCTGAAGAGCAGAAGCAGAGTTCATTATAGGAGCAATTAAACACCTCTGACATGCCATTGTTTTAATTTTTGACAAGGAGGCTGCCTGAATCATCACTCCCGTAACCTAGTTTGAAAATACGGCGTTTAATTTAAAAAACAAGACAAAACGATAGTCTATGAGACTGATCCCAGCACACGATTTCAGACAGAACCCAAAGAAAAAAAAAATCTGAATTCTGTGTTTACGACAGAGACGGCGATCCTATGACTAATAAATTAGGGATTTTCCCTTGTATTTATAGAGAAATGAAGGAAAATTCTTGGGTCATTAGTAAATCAGTATTAGCCTAAAATAAATATTATAGAAGCCTTAAAGCTTATTAGTGGGCTAAAAATGGGCTCAATTTCTTATTAATCCATGTGATTTCTGAAATATGCAGCCGAATCCTAATCCATGTGATTGAAATCACCTGAACCGCCACTTAGCCACACTTGCAACATGGAAAGATTGTGGTGGCTCAAAATCTAATCACTCGATCAAGTTTTTTTTTGTTTTCGGGTTTTGAAAAAATTAACGTTAATTGTTTGTTTAAGATGAGCTAGGATATGATCTTGTCATCAGAGTCGGAGATGGACGTGTAATTAACGTTTTCTTTTTTAGTTGGTGGTCAATCGTATTCAAAATCAATGATGTTGATATCATCATTGTCTTGTAAAGACAGTTTTCGTGATAACTTTCTGTGAATCATTGTGGTGTGAAATTAAACACGTGAACAAAATCGTCTCCTTAAGTGTATTAATCACCATCGTCGTCCATTATTAATCAATAATCATCTTCACCTTCGGTATTACCTACAGTATGATTAATACACCTCAACAAAAACACATGAAAAATATATGTAGTTTAAAAATTGTGTATTTCATCTGTGGGCTTATATTCTCTAAATTATTGGAATAGTCATGACCTTTACGCATAGTCTTTATTATCACACTTTTTAGGCGAACACATGAACAATATTCTATAAGATAGTTTGATTTCCTCACTCGGTGTTGCTGTGGAATTTGTTTATCAAGCACGGGAAGTATTAACAAAAACTTAATAAAAGAGAGTAAATGTAGCTAGAAATTATCCCCGAATACAAGTTACGGTTAAGTCATCATATTCTAAAATATTTTTTCTAATAGTGTGAAACAACTTCACAATACTGAGTTTTCTCTAAATAGCTAGAAGTCCCCTGATTCAAAACTTGTTCACAAGCATACAAGATGCTGAATTAAAAATAACGAAACGCCAAACCCTAATTAGCGGCCACAACGTGCTCCAAAAAGAAATGGTGCAACTGAAAATTCTCATGATCTAATATAATCTCTTAAAGGTAATGGGATCAGCAATCATTTGCATCATTAGAAGGCACCAGACACGTACACTAATCTCCTCATTGCACATCTTCTTATCATAAGTACCGATAACGTAAAACTAACCTCACCTCACTATATACATCACCCTTTGTACCACACTAAATCACAAATTAAACAATAGCCATACAAAAAGCAAAATGAAAATCCTCTCACTCTCACTTCTCTTGCTCCTGGCCACAACGGTCTCCCACGGCCGGCCTTGGGCACCCGTGCCTAAGCTCATCGAACTCCTCACAGCAATGAAAATCGTTGAGAACAAAACCGAACTCTTAGAGTAACAACGAGTCTCCATCAACTACCCCGACTGCAGAAGCTGGCACCTTGGTGTTGAGACCTCTAACA
Organism: Cardamine occulta; assembly: GCA_028015245.1. NCBI lineage: Eukaryota > Viridiplantae > Streptophyta > Magnoliopsida > Brassicales > Brassicaceae > Cardamine > Cardamine occulta. The sequence goes on from CM051384.1 coordinate 12,688,491, forward strand.
TCATAAACTTTCAGACGGTGCCCGCAAATTGTAAAGACTATGTTGAAGACTACTTGACCACATCACAGCAGTATCGTGACGACTCCAAAACAGTGTGCAGAGAGGCTTATTACTACGCCAAAGGACTTGCCCTAAAGAATGACAACGTCAATGTTTGAATCTTTGACCTTGACGACACCCTCCTCTCTAATGTTTCCTTTTACGCCAAATATGGATTCGGGTATATATTACTATTATTAGTCCTACTTACACCACCACATAGACTGTTTGCATTCACACATACCTATACATATTTTTGACAAAATTCTATCAAATTTTTTTTGTACACATTTCATTTCCATATATAATATATTTTAAAATGCTTAGATGTCAACATATAGGGAGGAAAATTTCGATTTTATTGTATTGATTTTCACATCTCTAACCTCATTCTATTTTTTTCCATGATTACATCGTGATTTAATTTCATGTAAAACTACTTTTTTTTGTTGGTTTATTAGAACAGAGAAGCACGACCCGGAGACGTTCAGGAAGTGGTTGGAGGCTGGAGAAGCTCCGGCGCTCCCAGAGACGTTGCATCTTTACCAAAACCTCGTTGAAATCGGGAATATTAGCCCCATCTTACTCACTGAGCGATCACAAGATTTGGAGGAAGTCACTCTAAAGAATCTCAAAGCTGCTGGCTTCCCCTATTGGAGGCATGTCTTTTTCAAGTAAGAATAATTAACTATATACACTAACTAAGCATCATATGTTATTGAATCGAGTGATATATGTATATGTGGAAACGTAGAGCAACAGGTTCGAGCATGAACACAGCGAACTTCAAGTCAAAGGAGAGGAAGAAGCTGGAGAGGAGTGGCCACACTATCATTGGGAATATTGGAGACCAATGGGCTGATTTGGCAAAGGACAGTCCTGGGAGAAGGAATTTCAAGCTCCCTAATCCACTCTACTACAAGATCTAATTAAGCATCTTTCTTCATGTCTTTGTCCCCATGCATCCACTTCATATGTGTTTTCGTTTATCTTTGTAGCCGCGCCCTTGCCATTGCTAAAATAATATGTCCATTTTAACAACTCAATAAATTAAATAACTTCGTATTAAGTGTGTATTATGTTTTGGTGAAAATTAATTAAGTGACTATAAAAGTTAGGATGTTCAATCTAAATTCTAGTTTTTTTTTTTTGGATTTGTAGATTTTCAATTTTTAAATAATAGTATCCAAATTAAAATTAAATATATTACGAATAGTTTGGTATGGTTTTCATTTCGGTTCGAATTTAGGGTTTTGTCAAATCTATCTTTAATTTTTTTTTTAAACCAAATTTGATTTTAGATTGATTTTTTTTCTTTTGGTTCAGTTCGAATTTGAGTTCAGTTTCTGGAAGCAAAAAAACAAAAACTATTAAAGATATCTAAAATTAACAAAATGATATGTGAGAGGGTTAAACTTTGGTCCACTCGGGTTTACACGTCTAGATCTAGCTGAATCAATAAATTGGGCTTAAGTACTTTATTGGTTAGGCCGAAGCCCAATTACAGATGAGTAGAAATTGATAAGAATTTATAAAAACCTCTTCCAGTTATCATATTGAGCGGTTTTTTCACCTTTGAATCTTCGTTTAACCTGTAATTAGAACTCGAACCTTTCAATTTTGTAGTAGATGTTTGTGGATAGAATCCCAAATAAGATGTACATTTGAAGAGAAGAACTCGTTAAACATTTTTGTTGAGAGTGAGAGTTCGTGAGTTTAAACAAGCAACCGTAAGGACTGATCTAAACCTTATATATTTGCTTTCATGAAGTCTATTAAATGAGATATAATTCTATTTTACATCAATATTCTATTACATGAAATTCTCTATAAATTACTCCATAAGTAAATAAACATGATAAAATAATAAATTTCTTAGTTTCTAGTTAGATTGATGTAAAAATTAACAAAAATTGATTTGGTAATATGATTAAAAAACAAATCCTCTCCTATATAAATATATGGTCTTTATAATAACATAAATTAATAACTAGATAAACTTATACATACATAACTAAGATATGTACTAACATATCTCCATTGTTGTTTGTTTGACCAAAAGTTGAAATCTCCTTAAATCTCATCTCTAGCTTTTCTTATTGCGTTTAAAACTTTTTGTGTGTTTCTTATCAATATGCATGCATTTAAATCCTATGAAGAGTTCTACCTATATGCGGTAATTGATTCTTTACAAGTAAATAATTCCATAAGTTTCGTCCTCTTCAACTTCATCATCAATATTAGGGAATATAGCCACAATTAACTTTTACAAAATTTTGAATGTTAACATGTATCATTTTTCACCTTGATAGTCTAGCTAGTATGCCAGATTTTAAATTTGTTTAGTAATGTGGAACAACTTGTACAATAATTAGTATTCTTTAAAGCGAAATCATCTGATTCAAAATTCACCAGCATATATATATGATAATAATAAAAATAAAACAACAAAACGTCAAATTCTAATTTACCACGGTCACAACGTGCTCCAAAAACGAGTGGTACAAGTGAAAATCAACCATATTATGGGGCCAGCAAGCATATGCATCACTCAACGCCATACACGTACACTTATCTCCTTAATGCCATCGTCTCATCATAAGTAACCACACCGTAAACCTAACCTCACTTCACTATAAATACCACCCTTAGTATCACACAAATAATCATCACAAACTAAACAATAAAGCATACCAGAAAAAGAATGAAAATCCTCTCACTTTCACTTCTCTTGCTTTTGGCCGCCACGGTCTCCCAAAGCCGGCCTTCCGTGCCCGAGCCAGAGTTCATCGAGCTCCTCACGTCGAACAACATTATTGAGAAAGGACTCGAACTCTTAGAGAAAGAGCGACTTTCCATCAACTACCACAACTGCAGAAGCTGGCACCTTGGTGTTGAGACCTCTAACATCATAAACTTCGAGACGGTGCCAGCAAATTGCAAAGACTATGTTGAAGACTACTTGACCATATCCCCGCAGTACCGTGCCGACTCTAAAACGGTGTGCAAAGAGGCTTATTTCTACGCCAAAGGACTTGCCCTAAGGAACGACACCATCAATGTTTGGATCTTTGACCTAGATGACACCCTCCTCTCCAGTGTTCCCTTTTACGCCAAATACGGATATGGGTATATATTACTATTATTAATTCCTACTTACACCACCTCCGGTGCATTCAAAATATCATCTTCATGTTAAAAAAAAAACGTTTAGATGTCAGTACATAGAAATATACATCTCGGTGTTATCGTAATAATTTTTACGACTCTAAATAATTTGACTGACCTAAATCTTTTTTTTTTCATAGATTTATCTACATTGTGATTTCATGTTAAAGTACAATTTGGTTTTATTTTTTGGATTTTTAGAACAGAGAAGATAGAACACGGGGCGTACTGGAAGTGGGCAAAGCTCGGAGAAGCTCCCGTGCTACCGGAGACCTTGACTCTTTACAACAACCTCTTAGAGCTCGGGGTTGAACCCATCCTAGTCACTGAGCGGTGGGAAAATTTGGAGGCTGTTACTCGAAAGAGTCTCAAGGATGCTGGCATCACCTACTGGAGGAAGACCGTATTCAAGTAAGAATCAAGTATATCTTAATCATATACAGTAATTAAGTAGCTTATGTGATTGAATCGATGAGTATATATATGGAAACGCAGGCCAACGGGTTCGAACATAAGTCAGGTGAAGTACAAGTCAGAGGTGAGGAAGAGCCTTGTGAAGAGTGGATACAACATCATTGGGAACATTGGAGACCAATGGGCTGATATACCTGAGGATACCCCTGGGAGGGTTTTCAAACTCCCTAATCCACTCTACTACGTTCCTTCTTAAGCATCTCTTTTCATGCATGATGCATCCACTTCATGTCACTACAAGAAATCAACCGCAATTCCGACGGTATTTCCGACGGAATTAATATCCGTCGGAAAATACCGACGGAATTCCGACGGATTTTTGACGGATTTGAAAATTTTAATATCCGTCGGAAATTCGTCGGAATTCCGTCGGTATTTTCCGACGGATTACCATCCGTCGGTTCCTGTCAGTAATCCGTCGGTTTACCGTCGGAAATTTCCGACGGATTCCGACAGATTAATATCCGTCGGAAAATTTGAACGTTAATATAGCCGTTGTTATAGCCGTTATTATAGCGTTAAATTCCGGATTTCGAAAGCGTTATTATATATATGTTACCATACTTCTCCATTCAATCACAACAACAAAATTCTACCCAATAATTCTTTAAAAATCGTGTAGAGAGATGTCATCTTCTAGAGATTTCAGATCGTGGATGGATGAAGAAATGTTTGATCCGAGTCGAAGTTATTAAACGATGGTTATGCACGAGGTATATGCGAGTTCATGGCCGCTGCTGGAAATCACCCACGAGTGAAAACAAGTGGTAAGATGAAATGTCCATGTTCAATTTGTCGCAATTCTCGTAATGTTAAGATAGAATTAGTATGGCATCACTTGTATAGCAATGGATTTATGCCGGGTTACAAGATTTGGTATCTACATGGAGAAACAAATGTTGAGTATGGTAGTACTAGTGAACCCTATGTTGCGGATAGCTTAGGAGAACATAGCACGGAAGTAGATTTTGGTGTTGGTACCGTTGAGATGGTGAATGATGCGTTTAAAGAGAATTTGTCTTCGACCATAATAGATGAGGATAGGGTTGAAGAACCAAATGTAGAAGCTAGAAGATTTTTTGATATGTTAGACGAGCGAAGCAGCCATTATATGATGGGTGTAGAGATGGTCATTCACCTTTATCATCTGCTAGTAGAATGATGACCATTAAGACGGACTTCAATTTGGCGAGAGGAATGTGTTGATGCGATTGCAGATATGGTGAAAGATCTTTTGCCTGAAGATAATCTTGCACCGCATCATACTACGAGGTACTGAAACTTGTAGGTGGTCTTGGTTTGCCGTGATCAAGTAATTGATGTGCATCGACAACCGTATGATATATTGGAGAGAAGATGAAGACAGGAGAAGTTGTTGATTTTGTCGTAAACCACGGTTTCAAGATACTAGTGGGAGAGTTCCAATTCCATTTAAACGTATGTGGTACTTACCGTTGACTTCGAGGTTGAAGAGGTTATATCAATCTGAAGCACGGCAGAGCAAATGAGATGGCATACGTAACATCGTCAAGATGGAGAGATTACACATCCGTCGGACGCTAAAGCGGGAAACATTTTCAATCCATGTATCCGGATTTTGCGTATGAGAGAAGAAATGTGTACGGGGTTATGTACAGATGGTTTCAACCCATTTGGAAAGCATGGAAGGCAGTATTCGTTGTGGCCCGTAATCGTAACACCGCATAATTTGCCCCTGGTATGTGCATGCGTCGAGAGTTTTTATTTCTCTGTTCTTGTTCCCGCCCCGAGCATCCAAAGAGATCACTAGATGTATTCCTCCAGCCATTGATCTATGAGTTACAAATGCTATGGAGTCACGGTGCTGAAGTGTTTGATGTTTCGCGCCGCAGAATTTTAGGATCGGGCGGTTCTTATGTGGACCATTAGCGATTTTCCAAAGCATATGGAATGTTATCTGGATGGACAACTCATGGAAGACTATCGTGCCCATATTGCTCGAGACAACACAGATGCATTCCAATTGAGGAACGGAAGAAAGTCGTGTTGGTTTGATTGCCATAGAAGGTTTCTACCGATGGAGCATCCGTATCGTCGGTCTAAAACTTTATTTACTAAAAAATAAACAAGTGTTTGAAGCTCCAATTGATGAGGAAGACGGCTGTATATTATTGGAGCAGTTGAGAGATTTTGGTGCTCGATGACTTCGAATGTGGAGGTAATGGACATGAAATTGTGTACGGAGCCGGGAAGTTCATAATTGGCACAAGAAGAGTATCTTTTGGGAATTGCCTTACTTGGAAGGACCATTTATTGAGGCACAACCTCGATGTGATGCATGTTGAAAAGAACTTCTTTGATAACATAATGAATACGGTTTTAAATGTCCCGGGAAGACAAAAGACAATCTGAAGTCTAGGTTGGACTTGGCAGAGATTTGCGATCGTGATTTTCTTGAAATTCTTCCCAATGGTAAATATCCTTTTGCTCGTCTTGGTTGGATGCACAAAAGAAAAAAGAATTTTTTGATTGGATTCAAGACGATGTCAAATTCACTGATGGATATGTATCTAATCTGCGTAATTACGCCGACTATGGTGAAGGAAAGTTTATCGGAATGAAGAGTCATGATTGTCATGTTGTGATGCAAATGACTTCTTCCATTCGCTTGGAGCTCCTTCATAAAGATGTTTATGAAGTAATTGCAGTATAATTATTTTCATGTGTATTTTAAAAATTATTGATATTTTTATTTTATATATATTTAAATTTGTGTTTTTTTATTTGCAGGAGTTGGTGCTTTCTTTGGGATTTATCCATGAGAACACTTACACTTGAGGGGATTCGCAATTTAGAAGCCAATATACCCTTGATCCTTTGCAATCTTGAGAAGATATTTCCGCCGTCATTTTTTGATGTTATGGAACATCTTCCGATCCACCTCCCCATGAAGCCGCACTTGGTGGTCCTGTTCAATTCCGTTGGATGTATCCTTTTGAGCGGTACATGTTCCATCTTAAGAAGAAGGTTAAAAATTTAAGTCGAGTTGAGGGGTCAATTGTCGCACGAGCATCAACGAAGAAACCTCACATTTTGCAGAATATTACTTTCCATCGGAAGTTCAGTACGAAGAGTAAACGCTCCTGCTCGCCACGATGATAGAGGTGAGAAAGCCATGTATCCATTGGTGGTCCCGACTTGTTTTCGCAAGTTGGTCGAGTAAGTGGAAAAGGGAAGAAACAAATTTTCACAATGAGTGGACTCACTTGCATAAGTATATCGTAACAAATTGTGAGGAGATGGTGGAGTCTGAAAGGTAAAAAACTAAATCTATTTAAATACTAAATTATTTTTTACAACCAACTAATAGGAACCAAAGGTTATATAATGTTGTTTGATTTCGAGGCTTTACATGGCAATAATACGTAGCCATTTTCCGAAAAAACTGAAGAAGAACTTGAACTGCAAAAGGAGAACGATTATATTACATGGTTACAATTTTACGTAAGTAGGCTATAATAGTAATATATAAATGCGAAATTATAATGTTAGTGTTTTATATTAATTTTGTCGATATTATTTTCTTAGGTTAATGAAGGAATTAGAGGTGGCTCAAGTTTTCCGACATGGTTAGTAGAGTTAGTAACTGGCCCAATCTACATTGCGACCTCATATCCTAGGTATTGCAGTAGGGGATTTGCGTTTAGGATTCACGATGAAGGAAGGTCAAGACCAACTGCAGATTATGGGATTTCGCTCAATCTGGTGATGTTGTCTACTACGGGATTCGAAAGAAATATTGCTAGTTCGCTACCCCGGGGATGTTGGACATGAGGTGCATTGTTTTTATGTGTGAGTGGTATGATCCAGAAGTTGGGCGTGGGGTTAAGGTGAACCAATTTGGCGTCACGTCAAGAAATTCTAGAAGAAGACTTCGTATGACCCATTCATCCTAGCATCACAGCAGACAGGTTCGGATATTTTAATAAATATTTTATTAAAGTTTTGGGATTCTATTTATCTTTTATTTGACTTCATAACTTACATTTGTTTTTTTTAGGTATGCTATATTCGTTATCCTAGGGTAACACGTTCAGATCCTTGGATTACAGTGACTCCAATTAATCCAAGAGGCAAAATTTATGGAGTTTCTGAGCACGATGCTTTACAACCAACTAGAAGTGTTCCCATGGATCATGTCGAGCATTCTTTTGATACATTCCTTGTGGTTGATTTGACGGAAATTGGTGATGATAGAGTTCATTCAGAATCTGAGGAAGAACTTGGAGAATTTGATGAGGCCGAAGACGATATTCCTTCAGAAGGATCATTATCTGATTCAGATTAGTATTTTAACCGCAAACTTTTGTTTTTATTTGAATTTTGTATTTTAATTTGTAATTTAAATATTACAGTTTATAATAATTAAAACCATAACTTACATTAATAAATAAAACAGTAAAAATCATAAACAAACCAAAATAATTAAAAACATCCTAAATTAAACAAAAAACCAAAAAAATTTCTATATCCGTCGAAATCCGTGAAATTTCCGACGGATTCCGACGGATAACAAAGGAAAAGAAATCGGCCAATGTCAGTCAATCCTTAAACTGAGACACGTGTAACCACGAATCCGTCGGAAATCCGTCGGAAATTTTCGACGGATTTCCGACGGATTTCCAACGGTTTTGTGGTTTCGTGGTCGTTTACAATCCGTTTCTCTTGAAATATATTTGTAGTAGGGTTTGTTACTCTTTTTAATGATAAAATACTAACATATACCTTGTTACATATCATATATATCAAAATAAAAAAAATCTCAACTATCATGTCTACATGTTACTACATGATACATATCTTATAACGATGGTTTGTAACCATAACAACTAAATTTCTTTGGATTTCGTATAATTCATTTGTAACAATGTATTTGTTTATATTTTATCATTACAATGAGTAACAAATCCTACTACAAACATTTTTCAAAGGAAACGGATTGTAAACGACCACGAAACCTCAAACCCGTTGGAAATCCGTCGGATTCCCGACGGATTCGTGGTTACACGTCTCCTCCACGCTCCATTTGTATTGATCCGTTACACGTCTAAATTTCGCGTATCCGACGGATATTTCTGACGGATTCCCGACGGATACGCGAAATTTAAGGCGGAATCTTCCCGAGACCGCGTGTCATTTAATATTAAACGTTTCCGACGGATTTTCCATCGGAAATCCGTCGGAATTTGTTCATATAAACTTCGTCTTCTTCCTCCCGCATCTGTAACCAAAAACGAAAAAAAAAACCTCAAAAGTTCCGATTTCGACTTCCGATTTCCGTCCGATTGAAGCTCTGATTTCGACATCAATCATCAAGCATCAACATGTCTAACAATCCTCCATCAATTCCATCTAATTTGTAAGTTTCAAAACTATAAAAATTAGAGATTTCTAAGGTTTTAAGATTTATGTTAGATTTAGGTTGTTGGATGTAAGATTTAGGTTTTAGGATGTTAGATTTATGTTATTGGATGTTAGATTTAGGTTTTTTAGTGTTTGATTCAAGATTTTGGTGGTTAGATTTAATTTTTTAATTTTGAGAATTTGTTTTGTTATTTTGGAGAATTTTTTATTTTAGAGAATTTGTTTAGATTAGAATAAATTATATATTTGTTAAGAAAAAATTATATATATTTTTTTAGTAATTTATATTCAGTTTTAAATATTTATAGTTGTTTATAATGTTTTTATTATTAAATAATCAATATTTATTTAAATTTACTTTCCATTATTAATTTATATTGGAGAATTTATTATTAATTTTCTATAAATTTATAAATAATTTTATATAAATTAAAAATAAATTTTGTTAAAATTTATTATTAATTTTCTATAAATTTATAAATAGTTTTTTATAAATTTATAATCATTTGTATTATTAATCATTTTTGAAATTATTAATTATTTTAGGAATTTATAATCATTTTAAAAGTTTTTAATCATTTTTACATTTTTAAAATCATTTGTATAAATTTATAATCATTTCTTTAAAAATTTATAAGGGATTACGGATTATATTACGAGGGTTTTGGGAACCAAGTACGTCGAGGTTCCGTAGGCGTAGGGGAGTTGCGAGGAGTCAGTCTCGGCGTCTACCCATATTCCGAGACCGCATCTCTTGTACCATCCCCTCGCTGCATCGACACCACCCCTACAGACACCGTCTGCAATGAGCGTCGAGGACTTCGTTGCTTTACCCGGACAGAGAGATTCACTCGTCTTCATCCGGATTGTGTTGGGACAGACACATGGTAAGTCTCATTTTCAAATTTTAAACTATTAAATTTTATTAAATATTTTTAATAAACTATTTAAACTCTACAAAACATTTTGTTTTGAAGGTTTAAAGATTCGGAAATGGGATTTCCAAGTCTATCAACCGGATGCTTAATGGATTGCTTCAAAGATCCGTATCCGACGTACAACCAAATGCCGTTAGAAGAGCAGGAAATGTGGTTTCGGCAATTTATGTAAATTTTTCATTTTCTTTATTGTTTACTTTGAATTTTATTAGTTTATTAGTTTATTTTAATTTCATTTCCATTTTTTCAGCAAGAATTTTTGGGATAGCCACATTACCGCTTTGGTTAGAAGGGACTTCCACAAAAAGCGGCAATCATGTATTCACGGAAGATGAACGAGTGGAAGGCGTTGTGGTCGAGGAATCTTGTTCCAAGGGAGTTGGTTATGAACCCGCCCTATGGAACGGGTTGATAAGCGTCTTGGAGTGAAGACGCTGAAGGCTAGCTCCACAACCCACTCGGCATGCCGGAACAGCGATCGCAAAGGAAAGGGTAAGGCGACGACAATCTAGGAGCAACCAGTTTGGTCACAAAGCGCTAAACAACTTGTAAGTTTTTGGTTTAATCACTATGTTGTTTTTTAATTTTATATTCAAAATATTTACTATATTTGTTAATTTTGTAGTTTCGGCAAGATGGTGTCCCACCTTCTGCCCTCAAATTGATCGAAGTTGCTCACACCAACAAGACCACCAATGAAATCCAAGATGGTGTAGCTCGGGAGATCGTTGGCAATGTCAGGACGATGGGTGCTGAGTATCTTCTTAGTCAACCAATCATTGAAGGAACCCCGCCTCTCACCGAAGTCCCGATCGAGAAGATCAACGAATTCGTCTACGAGGTAAGTAAATTTTAAAATTTTAATCAATTTTTTTTAGCTTTCAAATATTTATTTAACTTTTCATTTCTGCAGTGTACTCCGAAGACCAAAGGTCGGGTCTTTGGTCTTCCCGACGATTCATCATCTTACTCGCTACTTCACGCTTTTTGGGATCCTACCGCCAATTTTCAAGCGAGGCTCGCCGACAAAGAGGCAGAAATGGAGGCGCTGAAGGCGGATATGCAACGCCTTAAAGAGGCCGGAGAAGCGCGAGAGGCGAAATATGAAGTTGATCAACAAGCGATGATCCAACGGATGAACGATTTCTTTTCGCAATATCCACCACGTTCACCGGGCGTTTAGTTTCATTTTCTCTTTTTATAAACAATTTTATGTTTTTTTTTTTTTTTTTGAATAATTAAAAAATTAAAATAATATTTTATTTTAATTTTCAATACTATTATATTTTATTTTTCATTTCTTTTTTAAAAATTTATTTTTCTTCAAATTAATTGATTTTCAAATTATTATATAAAAAAAAAAAAATTTGTAGTCCGTCGGAAATCCGTCGGATTTTTTATCCGTCGGTAATCCGTCGGTTTATATCCGATGGTACTACGTCGGGAATCTGTCGGTCTCTTTCGTTTCAGAAACATCGGAATTCCGTCGGAAATCCGTCGGACATATTCCTCGAAATCCGTCGGAAATGTTCCGATGGATTTCCGACGTAATATATTCCGACCGCTATCCGACGGATTAGCGACGGATTTCCAGAAACTAGATTTCGTCGGAAATCCGTCTGAAATTTCGACGGATTTCCGACGGATTTCAAATTTCCGACGACATAGTTCAGACGGCTAAAACCGACGGATTTCCGACGGAATTGCCGGTTTCCGACGGATTTCCGACGGAATTTTCCGTCTGATTCCGGCTGATTTCTTGTAGTGTGTCTATGTCTTTTCGTTTATCTTTGTAGCCGTTTGGCACTCCTAAAATAAAATGTCCATCATATCGCAAATTAATAAATAAAAGCCATCGTCCTAAATGCTTTTTCTTTATAAGAATAATTAATCAAGTGGACGTAAAATGATTAAACCATGTAAATTTAACAAAATGAAAATATAAATGTTGATGAACTGCCCAAAAGATTGGAAAAAGTTTAGAATATCATTATACTGTACTTTAGTTTCTTTAGGTCTAGCACAAGCGCACCTGGACAGATATTTATTAATTGGGGTTTTTTTTTTTGCCGTCTGATTTATTATTACAATCAAAACGATTACAAAACCGGACAGCACCAGATACATAGACCTAAAGATTCTCGGAAGACAAAGCCGGCAAAAGCTTGAGAAGAAACTTCTCAAACGACCATCGAATAACAAGATCAAATCTAGAAACCAGACAATGAATTTTAAGAAGGCAGATTATTTGACATAAAAGATCTACCTTCGTTTTCATAAAGTTCTAAATAAAATATAATTGGATTATCCACATCAATATCTAATACATAGAAATTTTATTATAATACAGATAAATTTATTGTATTTTCATATAACGACTCTTACCCCTAACTTATTAATTTCTAAGAAATAACGTGTTATTCTATGAAAATGGTTAATTTTAGTGAGCAATTATATTCAATTTAATTTAATTATATTATAATAAATAGAATAATATTTTATTCTATAAAACTTGTGTGAAACACAATATTTAAATATAACCGAAACTTCACAATCTCAGCCCAAATAAGGGCAGTGTCGTTTTGTCTGAGATTTACAATACCTTGTAAACAACTTCACAATAATTAGTATTATGTAACCGAAACTTTGATACAAATTCAGAAACATAACCGAAACTTCACAATAAATAAAGACTGGCTTCAAATATCGAGGAAAACTAAGTTTCAAAAAAAATATATATATATATATATGTGGGAATTGCTTGAAATGACCCAGATTTTAGCAGAAATAACTAGAATGACTCAAGGTAAAAAAATGGATCAATATTTTTGGTTAAAAGACTAGAAAACTAAACTAACCTAACATAATAACAAAATTGCCATTAACCCTAAAAAAAATAATCAAAACACCTAAAACTCACTTCCATGATTTCTTCGTTCTTCTCCTTCCTCTGATGTCGTCTTCGTTCTTCTCCTTCCTCCGTCATCGTCTTCATCCTTCTTCTTCCTCCGCCGTCATCTTCGTTCTTCTCCTTCCTCCGCCGTCATCCTTCTTCTCCTTGCTCCTTGCTCCGCCGTCTGCGTCCTTTAGACTCGTCCTTCTTCTCCTTGCGTTTTCTTCTTGCTCCGCCGTCTTCTCCTTCTTTTCCTTTCGTCTTCTCCTTTCCGTCCACCGTCAGAAAGAACCGCCATCCGCCGCCTCCGAAAGTCTTCAACTCGCCAGATCCACCTCAGCCATTGATAGAACACCTCCTAAGCCGAGAAAATGAAAGCTAGAAGAACAGGGGGAGGCCAGAGCCTCGTGGGTTCGTCGTTCGTTCCAATCTCCACTGCCGTTTCATCTTCGTCCGCTGTTACTGCGGACTTGTTTGTTTAGTTTTGTGTTATCGCGTATTTATTTGTTCTTTTTTTTTATCTTACCGTGGATTTGTTTGTTAAGTTATGTGTCGCTGCCGTCAGGTGCTGCTCGCCGCCGTCGCTGCTTCACCATCGCCTCTAATTCACCGCCATTTCATCTTCACCTCGTTAAGGTTCGTTTGCTGAGTTAATCTTATTTGGCTGCAGATTTGAAGTCTAGATCTGTTTTTTTCTTAACCATCGCCTCTGATTCACCGCCATTTCATCTTCACCTCGTTAAGGTTCGTTTGCTGAGTTAATCTTATTTGGCTGTAGATTTAAAGTCTAGATCTGTTTTTTTCTTAACCGCACACTTGTTTGAGTTAATCTTATTTGGCTGCACATTTGTTTACTCTTTGGCCGCACATTTGTTCTTTGGCTGCACATTTGTTTACTTTTTAGATGCACATTTATTTACTCTTTGGCCGCACATCTGTTCCAATCTAAATCCTCGTGGGTTCGTCGTTCGTTCCAATCTCCACTACCGTTTCATCTTCCACCGCCATTACTGCGGACTTGTTTGTTTAGTTTTGTGTTATCGCGGATTTATTTGTTGTATTGTTTTATCTTACCGCGGACATGTGTGTTTAGTTTTGTGTCACCGCCGTCAGGTGCTGCTCGCCGCCGTCGCTGCTTCACCATCACCTCTGCTTCACCGCCGTTGGCTGATGGTTCTTTGTTCTCCCTTTCATTTTAGGCTGCACATTTGTTTAGTCTTTGGCCGCACATTTTTTTACTTTATGGGTGCACATCTGTTTACTCACACATTTGTTCTTTGGATGCACATTTATTTACTCTTTGACTGCACATTTGTTCTTTGGCTGCACATTTATTTACTCTTTGATTGCACATTTATTTACTCTTTGGCCGCACATTTGTTTACTCTTTGGCCGCACATTTGTTTACTCTTTGACCACACATTTATTTACTCTTTGACCGCACACTTGTTTACTCTTTGGCCGCACATTTGTTCTTTGGCTGCACATTTGTTTACTCTTTGGCCGCACATTTGCTTACTCTTTGGCCACACATCTGTTCCCATCTCAATCCTCGACGGATCTGTTCCGATCTGTGTTTTTTTGTTTTTTTGTTCCGATCTAAATCCTCGATGAGCTCGAAGATAAATCGTTTTTTTTTGTTTTTTTTTTTTGTGATTTCGTAGATCTCATTCTTTGTTTCAACTGTATTCAATTTTAAATTTGCTGATTTTGCTTCGTTTAATCTTTCACAGATCATTAACGATCGTGAGACTGGAAGATCAAAGGGATTTGGATTCGTCACCTTCAAGGATGAGAAGTCACCTTCAAGGATGAGAAATCGATGAAGGATACGATCGAAGGAATGAAAGGACAAGAGCTTGACAGACGTAGCATCACTGTCAATGAGGCTCAGTCACATTGAAGCGGTGGCGGCGGAGGAGGCTGTGGTGGATACCGTAGCGGAGGTTGTGGTGGTGGTTACGGAGGAGGTGGAGCAGGATAATTTGATGTTACCGCAGATTTAATTTAGTATTTTATAAAGGGTATTTATATGTTGTCGCATATTTAATTTAGTATTGAAAATGAGTATTTATATGTTGTCGCAGATTTATTTTGCTATTTAACATTATTTTTTTATGTTGCCGCAGATTTATTTTGATGTTGAACATTATTTTTTAATCTTCAAACATCATTCGAGATCCTCGCCTAGCATCAACAACAAACAACCATCTACACTTTTCAAACCTCCATTTTCCACATACAAGTGGAAGAAAATGAAAAAAGGACAAAACTTACGCCAAGGTGAAGAAAATGAAGAAGACAAGGTCAAAATCAGAGAGAAATGATGAAGAAAGAGGAATATGAAGATGGCTGCCGAAAAGAAAAACACTAAGGGGAACGAGGTGAAGGAGAAGATGACGCCAAGGGAAAACCCTAAATCTTGTGGTCCATATTTCATTATACAAATCTTCTGTAACTGATAACAACAAGTCTGACCAAAGTAAAACAAATCCAGCCAAAGAAAACTAAATCCATGCACCAAAGTAAAACAAATCCATGCGAAAGAAAAAACAAATCCAGCCAAAGAATAAACAAATCCATCTAAAGTAAAACAAACTGCACCAAAGAATAAACAAATCCAAGCAAAAAAAAACTAAATCCACGCCAAAGTATAACAAATCCTACCATCAGAAACAAAGTGTGCGGTAACGATAAGAAAAAGTGTGCAGTAACATTACAAATAAGGCTGCCACAACAAGAGAAAATAAATGTGTAGTAACTATAAATGTGCATGTGCAGCAACTTTACGAATAAGTGTGCGGTAACTATTAAAAAAAGTGTGCGGCAACTATAAGGAAAAGTGTGCAGTAACATTACAAATAAGGCTGCCACAACAAGAGAAAATAAATGTGCAGTAACATTACAAATACATGTGCAGCAACGTTATGAATAAGTGTGCAGTAACAGAAGAAAAAAAGTGTGCGGTAACTATTAAAAAAAGTGTGCGGCAACTATAAGAAAAAGTGTGCAGTAACATTACAAATAAGTCCGCCACAGCAAGAAGAAATAAATGTGCAGTAACATTACAAATATATGTGCAGCAATGTTACAAATAAAAGTGCATAGAATAAAAGCAAAATGCAGTGTTAAAAAAAAATGTGCGGTAACTATAAAAAAAAGTGTGCATTCACATATATATTAAATCCGCCACAACAAGAGGGAATAATCGTGCGATAACATGATTTCAATAATCGTGGCAGCGTCGAAAATAAGTGTGCAAGAATATATACAAATAAGTTCGCCACAACAAGAGAAAATAAATGGGCGACAATCAGAAAAATAAATCAGCGGCAACTATTTTGAATATCTGCGGCTAAACAAAAAAAAATAGTCCCATAATGTGATGAAATAAATGTGCAAAACAAACCCGCGGTTCTAAGTAACTCCGCCATAAGACAAAATAAATGTGCAGAATAATAAATGTGCGGCAACATTGAAAATAAATGTGCGAGAACATGAAAAACAAATGTGCGAAATAAATCCGCGATAACTAAAACAAATGTGCAAAAAAATAAGTGTGCAGCAACATGGTCTGCGGATTTTTGTAAAAAACGCGGTGGCATTTTTGTAAATACCAACAATTTAAGCGCACTGGAAAAAAAAAATTTAATGGCATTTTCGAAAACTATTTTTTTCCTAACAAAAAGTTCAGGGGTACTTTTGGGTTAAAACACCTTAAAAATTCTAAAAAAAAACTAGGGTTATTCTAATTATTTATGCTACATTATGGGTCATTCTAGCTTTCGGCCCTATATATATCGAGGAAAACTAAAAGCCGAACATTCGCATATCACACAAAACGCCAAACACTGATTTAGCACGGTCACAACGTGCTTCAAAAACGAGTGGTGTAAGTTTAAAATATCGTCTGTACATAATGGGAGACGAGACACAATGGGACCAACACGCATTTGCATGAATCACGAGTACAATTATTTCTTCATGGATCATCGTATCGTCATAAACATATATATGCATATTTGGTTTGGGTTTCTAGTGTTTTTTTCCTGTTTTTTTATAGATTTTTGAAAAAAGAAAAATACAACCCTAGATGGTTTCTAGCTTTTGGTTTCTAGGTAAATTTAGTTTTGAAAAAATTTGAATGATAATTTGTTTAGTTTATGGTTTCTAAAACTATAGCTTTTACATTTAAGAAAAAATTATTTATAAAATGAAGTTTTCTATAAAAAATTTCTTTTATTTTTTTGATATTACTATACTAAATATTAAAATTATGAATGAAAAAAACTACCAAGAAATAAATAATTTATCTTATAAGAAACTATTTATATGCCAAATTAGCGTAATAATTTGCCAAATCTGTTGCATAGATTTCTCTTAACTCTTTCTATTTTTCTACTACACACATCAACTGTTTTTTTTTCCTTTACTTTTTAAGAATTTGCAACTCTGGTGAACTTTCTATTGGAAAAAACCCCATGAACGTAGCTTACATATTTTTAAATGACTTATATGTAAGTATATTTATAAAAATGTTATACATATATAAGTTATATAATTCATTAATCCATTGATCCGCGGTTAGATCAGGGTGATCCAATGATTTGGTGACTAGAAAGATATGCTAATTCGTTTTATTGGCTGTTTAAAAATTTCGTTTTTTTAAGAATAGATTTATAAAAAAAACTCAAAAAATAGTTCCATATATTTTAAGAAATACATATGAACAATTCTATAACATACCATTACAGTTTATTTTTTGTACCTAAGAGTTTTCACTTGTCAAATTTACATAACTAAAATTTCAGTATATTTTTTGTCCAAAGAGTTTTTTTATACAACATATCATTTATAGATCTTAACTTTAAGAGGGTTATGAGTTTATGTATTCAATTGATTCAAAAAATTATTATTTTGTGTGATATTTTAACTATGATTTATTTATTTTGGATAAACCGCGGTAGTTTCATGTCTTTGATCCATTATCTTTTTTGGTATCCCAAACCGACTTTTAATTCATTTCGATTTTAAAAATGTCATTATGTCTCAAATAGGAATTGAACCACAGAGACATAGGAACCAACTTTTGCGAGAGGTCTCAACTGCCGCTCAAAGGCGTTAACACTTAAATGGTCGGTATTAACTAACTTTGGTGTTAACTATTGATTTTACTTTCTTTTTTTGTTCAAAGTCGTATGTTATTCGTTCAATGCTTTGAAAATATTAGTTAAAATATTTATATTACTTGATATTTGATTATACATTGAATTTTAACAAAAATTTGATTTACAAATCAATTAAAATGTACACGAACCAATTATGGTAGCCAGATACATTGAACCTAGACACGAACAAATATAAATATGGTAGCCAGATACGTGGTAGCTTCTTAGCTATGTACTCTACGCGAGTGTCGGTTACTTGGTGTAATAATCAATTTATAATCCATGGCCCAGCCTATGTCGTATTCTACGACTGTATGTGTCTATTTTTATTGATCGGTGTCCATTTTCTGCGTAATAATCGGGACCATCTCTCTAGGTCCCATTCATTATCATAATTAATAGTATATTTAATTATAATTTTTTTTAATTAATAGTATATTATCATAATTTTTTTACTTTGGCAAATTGCTCTTAGCACTCACAGTTAACTCATGTTTAAATCATTAAGATGTTATATGTGATACTATTTGTTAACATTGTGAAACGATTGAGGAAACTATTAATCATGTTTTTTTTAATGTTCTTTCGCTTTACAAACTTGGACGCTATCAAAAGTTTCGTCGACATTTGGTTTGTTTTCAACAAGATCGCAATTTACGAATTTAAATTATTTATATTGGAAAATATCATTTCATATAAAAGAAGAAAAATCAGTAAATCTGATTATAATTTTTTTAGTAATGTGGAACAACTTGCACAATAATTAGAACTAAATTGTACCTTGCTACCGCGTGGGAATAATGTTTTTATGAACAAATGGATATAACACTTGATCTTACAAGATAATTTGTTGCAAATTTTAAGTGGTGTTAAGGATATATTTTGTTAATTTTTATAATTTTTTGATTAAAGATATTCAATTTGATTTTGGTTATAGATTCATTAAACGTTATAATTAATCCATAATACTCGTGTAAGACTAAACACATGCTTACATAATACAATTGTTTTTTTTTTTCTGACCGTGTTCATCTAGAATTTGATGGCGTATTAATGTTTTCTGTTGAAATAGTTATATGTATGAGATAATTTAATTTAATTTTAAAGAATACAATATTAGATTGGATGGAGAATTATATGTGTAACTATTTTATGTTTTCAACATATATTTATAAAAATATCATTTTCAATTTTAAAAAAAAATTAGAAATTAGAAATTTTTTATATTATTATTATTATTATTATATTTATTATATTTATTTTAAAATCATATTTTTGTGTTAACTAATAAATTTAAATGAAGTTGAAAATAGATTTGTGAAGATTTTTTTCCATATGTATATTAAAAATATATTGTATATTTGTTTGGTTACATATATAATAGGACAAGATAGTTTAAAATTTTTACTTATGATAAAAAATTTGGTTTGTCCATTACAATAATAACATTGCGTATAATTTTTAACAAAATTTAAATTAATTTTATAAATGCATTCCCACCGGCCACCGTAATACACTATTAAACCGAAAAGTCCGAAACGCTGGTTCAAATTCACCACCATAAACGCTGATTCTATATTAATAATAACTAGAAAAACAAAACGCCAAATTCTAATTTACAGGTGCTCCAAAAACGAGTGGTTGTAAGTGTCAATAGTCTTTTATCAAGGGTGTCAAATTTAAATAATAGCAAAACATTTATTAAAAAAAAAAAAACTAAACTAAACTAAAATCCATGGGTGTCAATTGACACCCCCTTACCTTGATGTAACTCCGCCCCTAGTATTAAGTAACCACACCGTAAAGACTAACCTCACTTCACTATAAATAACACCCTTAGTATCACACAAATAAATATCACAAATAAACAATAAACCATGTTAGATAAACTTCAACATTGGATAAAGTCTAAAGATATCCTTATCTTGGATTAGGATAAGATAGACTTAATGTAATATCTAATCCTAGTTCTAATTAGAAGAGGATTAGCAAAGGAGGTGCTATATCCATATAAATACTTTGATTGAGTTGTGATCAAAGTTAAGAGTTTAAGGTTTTTAGTTTTGAGTTATTTTCTAAACATAATAAAAAGAGATATTCTTTATACTTGAGCTAAGATCTTTCATTTGGTATCAGAGCTTTAGGATTAAAATCGATCAAGGAGCTTTGAAGCAGAGGGTTCACGTGATCAAGAGGAGACATCACGGAGACCAGAACTTACAGCCGACGTAACCGAGACATGGGAGACGTCACAACAACCTCACGTCCAAAGGAGGTTTCTCAATCATCCATTTATTGTCCGATGTTATCTTCTACAAATTATACAGTCTGGCAATGAGGATGAGGATAGTATTGCGAATCCATAAGGTCTGGGAAACCATTGAGAGTGATACAGTTGATTCCAACAAGAAGGATATCGCAATAAGGTTATTGTTCTAGTCAATACCGGAAAGTCTTATTTTACAAGTAGGTGAATTGGATTCTCCGAAGGGTATTTGGGAAGCAATAAAATCACGGAATCTTGGTGCTGATCGAGTCAAGGAAGCTAGGTTTCAAACTTTGATGTCAGAGTTTGATAGAATTAAGATGACGGACTCAGATTCAATAGATAGCTTCGCGGGAAAGCTATCCAAACTTGCATCAAAGGCGGCGTCACTTGGACAAGTGATTGAGGAGTCGAAACTTGTTAAGAAACTTCTCAATAGAGTGCCAAGAAAAAAATGTATACATCTTATAGCCTCCCTTGAACAAGTTTTAGATTTGAAAACAACGGGTTTTGAAGACATCATAGGGAGACTTAAAGCATACGAAGAACGGGTTCTCGAGGAGGAGATTCACGGTGATACTCAAAGCAAACCATTGTTTGCTAATTCCAATTAGACGCAAAGTTTTACTAGCTCACGAGGCAGAGGACGAGGTAGAGGAGGCAGAGGACGAGGTAGAGGAGGCAGAGGGTTCCGAGGCATAGACAGGGGAAGATTTAACTCCCAAGTACGGACAGAACACACGGATGATCAATCATGAGAGAAAAAGGATAGGTCAAAGGTAATCTGTTACCGTCGCGATAAACCCGGACACTTTGCTTCAATATGTCCCGAAAGAACACAAAAGAATCAAGAAATAAATAAAGTAGAGACGGAAGTAGCCGATCCAACACTTTATATGCATGAAGTTGTGTTTCTTAATGAAGAAAATCTTATACCAAAAAACTATGAAACCGATGAAGGGGAAGGAATTTGGTATCTCGATAATGGAGCTGGTAATCACATGACCGGGAAGAAGAACTATTTCTTGGAACTCAACGAAAATATAAAAGGTAAAGTAAAATTCGGAGACGGCTCATATGTTAAGATCGAAGGGAAAGGTTCGATTCTCTTTCAAAGCAAAATGGATGAGCAAAAGTTGGTATAAAATATTTACTATATTCCTGAGCTTAAAAGCAATATCCTCAGCCTAGGATAAGCTACAGAAATCGGTTGTGATGTTAGGACGAAGAGAGACTACTTGACAGTACATGATCCAAGTGGAAGACTTTTGGTAAAAGTCATTAGATCATCCAACAGACTTTATAAGATAAATCTGAAAATAGGAAAACCGATATGTTTAAGCTCAAGGATAGAAGAAGATACTTGGATGTGGCACGCAAGGTTAGGACACATCAGTTTTAAGACTTTAAAAGATATGTCCTAGCAAGAAATCGTGCATGATCTTCCGAGAATCAATGAAGAGAAGGGTCTGTGCGAAGCCTGCCTAGTAGGGAAGCAAGCTTGCAAAACTTTCCCAAGTCAACAATGTTTCATTCTATGAAACCTCTAGAACTACTCCATGCCGATTTATGTGGTCCTATCTCACCATCAACAATCGCAAATAACAAATATATATTTATTATCATAGATGATTTCTCAAGATACATGTGGTCTATCTTGTTAAAAGAAAAAAGTGAAGATTTTGGGAGCTTTAAGAAATTCAAGAATTTGGTAGAGAAAGACTTAGGAACGAAAATCTAACTCTAAGAACTGATAGAGGAGGCGAGTTCACTTCAAAAGAATTTCATGATTTCTGCGAGATATATGGAATAACAAGGCACCTTACGGCTCCATACACACTACAACAAAACGGTGTGGTGAAGAGGAGAAATATGACCTTAATGGAGATGTCTAGGAGTATTCTCAAGGCTAAAAAGAATCCTAATTATCTATGGGGAGAAGCAGTGAGACATGTTACATATTTAATAAATAGGGTTCCGACTAAAGCACTTGAGAAGATGACTCCGTATGAATGTTTGCGACAAAAGAAACCAAATCTAGGACATTTAAGAGTATTTGGTTGTGTCGCATATGCAAAAGTCGAAGCAACAAACCTCAAGAAGCTGGACGACAGGTCAAAACCACTAGTTCACCTTGGGATCGAGCCAGGATCCAAGGCTTACAGAGTTTACGATCCGATGACGCGGAGAGTGGTTGTGAGCTGTGATGTAGTTTTTGACGAGAAGACTAGCTGGAGCTGGAACAGAGAACATGGCGGACCAAGTAGGGATCCGAGTATGTTTTACATGAGATGGGGTGATATAGAAGATATTAGGGCTGGACCTGCAACAGTAGGCAATGATCATAATGAAGACCAAGATGAAACCGCAAGTCATGATTCAAACGAACCCGAGAACCAAGACAATACGGAAGAAGGACATGGTGTTAATGATCATAATACACACCATCAAGAAATAGTACAACCAACGAGAAAATCAACACGCCAAACCAATAAACCTCGCTACCTTGAAGATTACCATCTCCAAGCGGATCTGGAGTGTGAGATACTGCTCCTATCTATAAATAACGAGCCAAAATTTTATGGAGAAGTAAAAGGCTCACTAAAATGGGAGAGGGCATGCAAGGAGGAGATTGATTCAATAAATAAAAACAAGACATGGTTTCTGGTGGAAAAATCAAGAGAGATGAAAGTGATTGGTCTTAAATGGATATTCAAAATCAAGAAAAATGCAGATGGAACATTCAACAAATACAAGGCGCGACTTGTTGCAAAGGGATATGTTCAAGAATCTGGCATTGAGTTTGATGAAGTATTTGCACCAGTTGCTCGTCTAGAAACTATACGATTATTAATAGGATTGGTGGATTGAAATGGTTGGGAAATACATCACTTAGACGTAAAGACAGCATTCTTACATGGGGAATTAAACGAAGACGTCTTTGTTGAACAACCAGAAGGTTTTGAAGCAAAAGGTGAAGAATACAAAGTGTACAAACTTTCAAGGGCTTTTTACGGATTAAGGCAAGCACCTCGAGCTTGGAACACAAAATTAGACAGAATCCTAAAGGAGCTAAGATTCAAGAAATGCTCCAAATAAAGTTATGTGTATCGAAAAGAAGAAAAGGGTATGCTCCTCGTTGTTGCGATATACGTCGATGATCTGTTTGTTACCGGGAATACTCTCAAAGTAATAAGCGAGTTTAAAGATGGGATGTCTACAAAATTCGAGATGTTAGACCTAGGAAAACTCACATATTATCTTGGCATAGAAGTTAATCAAGTTGAAGATGGCATCGAGATTAACCAAGAAAGCTATGCGCGAAGAATATTGAGAGAAGCTGGTTTGGAAGATTGTAATCCAACTCAAGTTCCAATGGAGTTTGGATTAAAAGTATCAAAGGCAGAAGAAGAATCTGAGATTGATCCCACGGCATATAGAAGAAATGTCGGATGCCTAAGATACTTACTACACACGCGACCAGACCTAGCGTTTTCTGTTGGAGTTGCTAGTAGATATATGTAAAGCCCGCAAAAATCACACGGAGAAGTAATGAAACAGATACTTAGGTATCTTAAAGGAACAACTTCTTATGGTTTAAAATTTAATCGAGGAAGATCAAAGAAAATCATTGGATTCAGCGATAGTAGTCACAATATAGACCAAGATGATGGAAGAAGCACTACAGGTCATATTTTCTACTATGGATCCTCACCGATTACTTGGGTTTCACAGAAACAGGATACGGTTGCTCTGTCTTTATGTGAAGCCGAGTTCATGGCAGCAACAGAGGCAGCAAGGTAAGCCATTTGGCTTCAGGATCTACTAAGCGAAGTCACAGGACAAAAGACCAAGCAAGTGATCATCAAGATAGACAACAATTCTGCGATAGCACTCACCAAGAACCCTGTCTTTCACGGTAAGAGCAAACACATACACAAACGGTATCACTTTGTGCGAGAATGCATTGAAAGGGAGCTTGTTGACGTAGAGCATGTACCGGGAACCGAACAAAAGGCAGACATCTTGACTAAGGCATTGGCGCAGATCAAGTTCAACGAAATGAGAAGTTTGATAGGAGTGCAAGACATGGCCAAGGACAAGTTGAAGCTTAAGGGGGTGAATGTTGGATAAACTTCAACATTGGATAAAGTCTAAAGACATCCTTATCAAGTTGGATTAGGATAAAATAGACTTAATGTAATATCTAATAGGATTAGGAGATATCTAGTTCTAATTAGAAGAAAAATAGCAAAGAAGGTGCTATATCCATATAAATAGTTTGATTGAATTGTGATCAAAATTAAGAATTTAAGGTGTTTAGTTTTGAGTTATTTTCTAAACATAATAAAGAGAGATATTCTTTATACTTGAGCTAAGATCTTTTAAACAATACCATAAAAAGAATGAAAACCCTTTCACTTTCACTTCTCTTTCTCTTGGCCGCCAGGGCCTCCGAAGCCTGGCCTTCGGTGTCCGTGCCTAGGCTCGTCGAACTCCTCACATCGAACAACATCATTGAGAAAGAACTCGAACGCTTAGAGAAAGATCGACTTTCCATCAACTACCACAACTGCAGAAGCTGGCACCTTGGTGTTGAGACCTCTAACATCATAAACTTCGAGACGGTGCCTGCAAATTGCAAAGACTATGTTGAAGACTACTTGATCACATCCCAGCAGTATCGTGCCGACTCTAAAACGGTATGCAAAGAGGCTTATTTCTACGCCAAAGGACTTGCCCTAAGGAACGACACCATCAATGTTTGGATCTTTGACCTAGACGACACCCTCCTCTCTAGTGTTCCCTTTTATGCCAAATATGGATACGGGTATATATTACTATCATTACTTCTACTTACAACACTACCTCCGGTGCATTCACAATATTAAAAAAAAACATTTAGATTGATGTCGATATATAGAAAGATACATGTTTTTTTTCTTTTTTTTGTTACAATTCTAAATATACATATACAGTTCAACTGATATAAATCTTATTTATTTCTATAGCTACATATATATGATTTCATGTTAAAGTACAATTTTATTTTATTTTTTGGATTCTTAGGACAGTGAAGACAGATAATGTCGGGGCGTACTGGGAGTGGGCACAGCTCAGAGAAGCTCCCGTGCTACCTGAGACCTTGACTCTTTACAACAACCTCTTAGAGCTCGGGGTTGAACCCATCCTAGTCACTGAGCGGTAGGAAAATTTGGAGGCAGTTACTCGAAAGAATCTCAAAGATGCTGGCATCACCTACTGGAGGAAGACCATGCATATTCAAGTAAGAATCAAGTATAGCTTAATCATATACAGTAATTAAGTAGCTTATGTGATTGAATCAATGAATATATATGGAAACGCAGGCCAACGGGTTCGAACGAAAGGCGGGTGAAGTACAAGTCAGAGGTGAGGGAGAGTCTGGTGAAGAGTGGATACAACATCATTGGGAACATTGGAGACCAATGGGCTGATTTGGTTGAGGATACTCCTGGGAGGGTTTTCAAACTCCCTAATCCACTCTACTACGTTCCTTCTTAAGCATCTCTCTTCATGCATGATGCATCCACTTCATGTCTATGTCTTTTCGTTTATCTTTGTAGCCCTTTGGCACTCTTCAAATAAAATGTTCAACCTATCACAAAATCAGTAAAGAAAAATCCATCGTCCTAAATGTTTTTTCTTTATAAGAATAGTTAACCAAGTCGACGTAAATTTAACAAAATGAAAATATAAATTTTGATGAACTGCCCAAAAGATTGGAAAAAGTTTAGAATATCATTTTTCATTACAGTATAATAATTAACGTGTTATTCTATGAAAATAGTTATTTACAAGTTATTGTAAACAACTTCACAATAATTAGTATTCTGTAAACCGAAACTTTGATTCAAAATTCACAAACATAAAAAGCCAACGATAAAATTTAAATATCTCAAAATATCCACAACGAGTAGTTTAAGTTATAAATCTCGTCTGTCAATGGGACCAGCAATCATTTGCATCACTACTCGTGATTCACGAGTACACTTATTTATTTTTTATTTTGGTCAACACAGTACACTTATTTCTTCCAAATGTACAAAACGATATCTTAACTCTTTCTAAACTTCTACGAAACATAAACTCTTTTTTTATTCTGTATATATATTTTTTTAAAATTCAACTACGTTGAATTTTCTTTTTGTTAAAGGTTGTTACGTTGAATTTATATTGGAAGAAAATGGCTTCCAAATGTATTTTCTTTTGTACAAACGATATCCAGATTATATTGTTTTTGGTATTTTCTACAATATTTGATTCTTTCTACTTAACTGCTTCCATACGTGTCATAATGTCTTCAACTTTATCACCAACATTAGGTAGAGTAGCCACATAATTTTTTCTAAATTTTGAATTTATGATTTCTCATATATATATATATATATTTATAATTTTCACTAGAATAATCCAGTATACTACATTTTGAATTTATGAACATGTCATCATATTCATTTACATTTTCTAGAAATGTGGGACAACTATCAACCGAAACTCTGATTCAAAATTAATTACAAGCATAAACGCTTACGATAATAATAAAAATAAAACAACCAAGCGCCAAATTCTAATTTACCGAGTGGTGTAAATGGAAACTTAATTATATTATGGGACCAGCAAGCATTTGCATCACTCGAAGCCATACACGTACACCTCCTCGTTGCCATCGTCTCATGACTCTCATCACAAATAACACACCGTAAAACTAACCTCACTTCACTATAAATAACACCCTTAGTACCACACAAATAAACATCACAAACCAAACAATAAACCATACAAAAAAACAATGAAAATCCTCTCACTTTCACTTCTCTTGCTCTTGGCCGCCACGGTCTCCCACGCCCGGCCTTCGGTGCCCGAGCCTGAGCTCATCGAACTCCTCACATCAAACAACATCATTGAGGAGGAAGTTGAACTCTTAGAGAAAGAGAGACTCTCGATCAAATACAACAACTGCAGAAGCTGGCACCTTGGTGTTGAGACCGATAACATCATAAACTTTCAGACGGTGCCCGCAAATTGCAAAGACTATGTTGAAGACTACTTGACCACATCACAGCAGTATCGTGACGACTCCAAAACAGTGTGTAGAGAGGCTTATTACTACGCCAAAGGACTTGCCCTAAAGAATGACACCGTAAATGTTTGGATCTTTGACCTAGACGATACCCTCCTCTCTAGTATTCCCTTTTACGCCAAATACGGATACGGGTATATATTACTATAGTTAGTCACTCACAATATCATCTTCATGTTTTTAAAAAACGTTTAGATGTCAATATAAAAAAAATATACATCTCGGTTTTATTGTATTTATTAATTTTTACAACTCTAAATAGTTTGACTGACCTAAAATTTTTTTTTTCCATAGATCTATCTACATTGTGATTTCATGTTATATTAAAGTACACTTTTATTTTATTTTTTTGGAATATTAGGACAGAGAAGACAGAATCGAGGGCGTACTGGGACTGGGTAGGACTTGGAGAATCAGCTCCCGTGCTCCCCGAGACCTTGCATCTTTACGAAAACCTCTTAAAGCGTGGGATTGAACCTATCCTACTCACTGAGCGATGGGAAAGTTTGAAGGAAGTCACTTTAAAGAATCTCGAGGAAGCTGGCTTCACCTACTGGAAGCAGATCATATTCAAGTAAGACTCAAGTAGCTTAATTATATTAGAGTAAGCAAATATCATATGTGATTGATGAATCGAGGAATATATATTGGAAACGCAGGCCAACGGGTTCGAACAAGAAGCAAGTGAATTACAAGTCAAAGGTGAGGAAAAGTCTGGTGAAGAGTGGATACAAGATCATTGGCAATATTGGAGACCAATGGGCTGATTTGGTTGAGGATACTCCTGGGAGAGCTTTCAAGCTCCCTAATCCACTCTACTACGTTCCTTCTTAAGCATCTTTCTTCATGTCTTTGTGATCCACTTCATCTCTATGTCTTTTCGTTTATCTTTGTACCCGTTTGGCTCTCATAAAATAAAATGTCCATCCATATTATGAAATAAATAAATAGACTTCGTCCTAACTGCTAATTTTTTAATAAAAATAAACAGTTAAATGGACGCAAAATTATTAAACCATGTAAATTTAACAAAATGCTAATACAATTTTTGATAAACTGCCAAAAAGATTGGAAAAAGTTTAGAATATCATTACAGTACTTTAGTTTTTTAAAAATCTTGCACTTGGACATATTTTTATTGGTTTGGCGCAGATTATTTGACATAAAACATCTACATTCGATTATCCACATCAATATTCTATTACATGGAAATTTATTAGAAATAACGTGTTATTCTATGAAAATGATAAAGTTAGTGAGCAATTAAATGTGATTTAATTTAATTCTATATAATGACAAAAAAAATTTGTTATTCCATAAAATTTGTATATGCAACACAATATTTAAATATATTTTAGGAAGGTATACTAGATAATGTATTCTAATCCATTTTAAAATCTACATAGACTGATTATACAAGTTAAAAATCTCGTCTGTCGTAGACATATCATTTGCATCGTGATTCACGAGTACATTTATTTGTTCATGGCCCATCGCATTATCATAAACATATATGCATTTCTGGCTTTTGGTTTCTATAGTTTTATGTAGTAAATTTAGTTATAAAAAATAACTTAAATGGTAATTTGTTTAGTTTATGGTTTCTAACTATAGTTTTTAAATTTAAGAAAATTTTATTTATAAAATGATATTTTCAATTTTTTTTTTAATCTTTTGATATTACTATATTCAAAATTTTAATTAATTAATAACAAAAAATATTATTTTATGGCAAACGTTATCCAGACTCTTTCAACGGGCTGCACCAGTCCCTATGAGATAATTTTTGTGTCAACAATTAATAAACAACAATTGTATCATTAATGGCGACACTGCAGAAAAATTAATGAATTGTATCACTTAAATTGTATTACAAAACTAAGTGATATATTTTTAAATTACTTATTTATAAATGACACAAATATTTATGGGTTAATATAAATTATATTAATAGATGTTGTAATTAATTAATTTGACATCAATTTAATAAAAGTGATTCAATTTTTATTAGTTAATGTCAATTTAACAAAATTGATATAAAATATATATTAGATAATTGATATATCTATTAATTTTGGTAGCATCATTTTTAAAATGATACAAAACTAAAAACATGACAAAACTTCAAATGTCTCACATTGAAGAATGAGGGAAGAAACTCTTGACAATTGCAGTTATAAATACTGTCATAACTACTGCATGTTCCACTATTACTTATTCATTTAAAATTAAAACTACTAAGACCCATTCGATTTATTGGACCCAAATTTTATAACAAATCGGTATAGAAACCAACATAAATATTTAAATTAAATAAAATATGCTAAAAATCAGTTTAATATTTTATAATCATTTATAAAACTGACATAAATATAACATCAGTTATGTAAAAGTGATTATAATATTTTAAATCAGTTATTGTAAATGATATAATTATTAAATCGGTTATTATAAATGATACAACTATTAAAATCACTTATATAAAATGATGTAAAATATAACATCATTTTTTACAATTGACACAAATTAACATCAGTTACAATAATCGACGCAAATATTATGTACAATTGCATCAATTCTTAACAAAACAATACAAATTATTTATATCACCATAATCAAAATTATTTAATTAAGTAACATAAAATTTGTATCATTTATAAGTAATACAAATATAGAAAATAAGCTATGCAAAATGATTTTTTTTTTGTAGTGATGCACACCTCCCAATCAAAATCTAACTTTCCAATGCAATAATATTTACTCTCGAGCCTCTGCTCCCATCATCATAGCTAGCAATATGAGTTATACGTTATCCTAACTCACATGGCTCGTATAAATGTAAGATGCCATCTACTCATAAAATATTTATAGGCAATACATAAAAAATTACCAACAACCCACAAAAGTGCATATATGTTCAAGTTATGTTTTTTACCACTAAAATACATAGATTTTATGATTGTTCTCTTTTATCATTTGAAATAAACTTAAATTGAAAAATAAATAAACAAAAAATTCAATAAAAAGTAAACTTTTGAAGAAAACAAAAAAAACCAAATTAGTTTTTTTGTTTTTAGTTTATTTTTGTTTTCATTGTTTTAAGATCCAACCCAGACCGACTAGCTAAACCAAATATGGAATCTAGTAAATGTTACCATGTAAGTTTATTACTAAAGTCTGAGATTTATAAACCGAGAAAACCATCAAAGTTCTATTGATAACCGGTGATCTATACTAATATCCGGTGACTTGACTGGATAAAGATTCAAGAAAATATTGTATTCTACTTAAATTGATTTAATTTTTAAATGTTTTACTTCAGCTAGAGGGTTTGATTCTTCTTTTTTTTTTTGGGTTAAAAGGTAGGATTTCTCTTTAATTATACAATACACGAACTATTTTCTTTGTATTTTCTGTAAGAATTTGCAATCACGGTGAATTTTTTATTGGAAGAAAACAACCACGAACGGAACTTATATCTATACATATCTATATTATATAAGAATATATTTATACAGCTTTTATACATATATAACTTATATAATTTATTAACCTACTGATTCGCGGTCATATTGGGTAAACCAGGTGATTAAGAATTTAAGATATTCTGGTTCATTTTTATGGGTAAGGTTTGAAAAGTTGTTTTTCTTAAGAGTCAATAAAAAGCATTCAAGAACTAGTTTTGCATTCTTTAGGAAAACTTTGTTCAAAATCTATTTTTTTTGATAAAACTTTTTTCAAAATCTTGAATGGATATAAAATATATTTAGAAAAGATCTCAAATCAAAAACCATCTCGAAAACTAAAACCATTGATGGCTAACAAATTCTTAAGAATCTATGAAAATCCTCAATTTTTGATTGAGTGACAATTACTGAGCACTATGAAGTTGAAGACATTGAGTTTCAATGCGGTTCGTTACATGTTTTTTTTACCTAGATTTTCCTTTGCTGCCCTAAATTATGAAATCAGACAATTAAATGTGAAACTGGTAATGGTCGTCACTAGTCAGTGCATGTTTTGGTATGATATAGGGATACCTCTTGGCCAACTTATTCGATATACATGGCCTTATAGACCAAGGCTCATGGGTATTCCTCTTCAAGTGACTGAAGCGTCATGAATGTTCTAAGAAGCAATTTGAACTCGCCGGACTCTCTTAATATATATGGACATAGAAGATATATTATACATGCTTTGGACCCAATAATATATTTATCAATTGATTGATCATTCTCATCCAAGCATTTGGAAGAAACTCTGAGAATAGTTCAAACAATGCTTTGTCTCTAGTTTCTCAAGTCTACTCTGAACCAAGTTTTTCTCCTATGGATGGCAACACTTAATCTACTCTCTACTAGAAACATGTGTATAAACAAATAAATTGAGTTTTTTTTCCTTTTTCTTTTGTCAAACATTTTATTCAAAAAATAGAATTTTCTATTGGTTTCCTAATACGGAAGAAATAAATTTATAAAGATAATATCAAACTAAAACTTTACAAACCAATTAAATTTAAGGTCATTTTACAAATTAGTGAAATACTAACCAATTATGGGGACCAGATGCATAGAACCTAGACACGAACAAATAGAATACACACGTGCCTATTTGTATACACGTTGACTTACTGTATATGACTGCATGTGCATGCCTCTATTTGTATAATCCATGGGACCAGCCTTGGTCGTATTCTATAGTATATGACTGCATGTGCATGCCTCTATTTGTATTGATCGGTGTCCATTTTCTACATAGCAATCGGGACCGTCTCTCTAGGTCCCATTCAAAATTATACTAATATACTATAAATATTATAACCAAAGTGTAA
Source organism: Cardamine occulta (assembly GCA_028015245.1). Lineage (NCBI taxonomy): Eukaryota > Viridiplantae > Streptophyta > Magnoliopsida > Brassicales > Brassicaceae > Cardamine > Cardamine occulta. The sequence goes on from CM051384.1 coordinate 12,720,794, forward strand.
TGGCCTTAGAGCATGATTATCAATAGGTAATATAGTGAGTAAATATAAATTAAATCAATTTAATTAAATCAAAATCTATATTTACTATCACCAAAAGTTCTAAAAATAACATCTATATTACCAGTAAATATAACATTCTATCTCTATCTCTCTCCAACCTATATTACCTCCAACATATATTACCTCTAACCTATTTACTATCAATAATCATGCTCTTAGTGATGGCACAAAATGGGTGGTTCTTTTATGTTGTGGGTTCAATCCACATTTGGGACGCAAATACATTCTTTAAATAAAATAGATTAAAAACTGGTTCCGGATACTGAGAGAAATTATAGACCAAAATAAGTCTGGAACTCCAGCGTTTTATTAAAAATAATATAAAATATAGAGTATATTTAAAATTTTATAAGCTGCACTTTATATGTTTATAAGATAAAAGACGATTCTATGATAGTAAAAATGAAATATGACAATTGTCTCATCTATCATAATCGCTCAATTAAGTACCAATACAATGAGGTAATTAATGACTTAAGAATCAAATCATGGCCATAACAATTAATGGTAAAACGATTTAACAGTAAAACAATTTTTAGGTTAAAACTATTAATTAAGATGGAGCAAATCACTTATCGCTATTTTTAACTTAACTAAGTGAATCACTTACGGATATGTGTAATTTTAGTTAGAAAATCGTGTTATGTCATTGCGTCAAGTATTTTTCTGATTTAATAGTTCATTCCATCGACTTTGAAAATATTTGGGTTCCAGATGCGAGATACAAACCCACTCATGTTTTAGATTTTTCAGCTTAATCTATCATGCACTAGTAAGATAAGCCCAATAGAGCCCACTATAAGCCCAATATTACTCATTAAAAAAAAAAACAAATTACTAGCATGACACATTCCATATTTTCCCATTAGAAATTGTCGAGCGCAGAAGAAACCGAAATCAGTAAATGTGATTCTTATTTCTGAGAGTCGAGCATTACTCGATTTGATAATATGAACCGAAATTAAAATTATATGAATCCTTTGCAAGATTTTGGATGAAATTTCTGATTAAATTGACGAAAAGGGTTGGTGGCGGGAATAACTTACATCTAATGTAGGACCTATGAAGCTGTAAAGTCAGCTACTTTATTTTTTTTATCACTTGGCTCAACGGTGGTTGGTGATTTGGTGTTAGGTGAAGCTCTGTTTCTTCCTCTCCTTGTTCAAAGTTCCTTCATTTTTGTGCTTGAAGCAAGTAAATTTGGATCAAAATGTCGTCTTCTTCCTCTTTCGAACAACCTCAAGTCATAACCTGCAAAGGTAAAAAAAAGGGCTTTTTGTTTTTGTCCTCGTTTATGAAAAAGATTAGGTTTTTGATTGAGAAATTTCTGCAGCGGCCGTGGCATGGCGTGCTGGTGAGCCATTGATTATAGAGAAAGTGGAAGTGAGTCCACCTCAACCTCTTGAGATTAGAATCAAAGTCGTCTGTACATCTCTTTGTCGTAGCGACCTCTCTGCTTGGGAGTCTCAGGTATTGTTTACAGTTTACAATAACGTCTTTTGAATTTTGGCTTATAAGAGTCTCTCTGATGAAGTCTTCATTTGCTGTTACAGTCTCTTTTGCCTCGAATATTTGGTCATGAAGCTGCAGGGTAAGTCACTTCTGTTCATAACCTCTTTTTTAGATTATGCAATCCTAGGTACAAGATAAGAAAATTAACTTCATTTTGGAAATGTAGAATGTGATGTGATATTGACATTCTATTGCCGTTCTTAGTGTGATTTAGCAACATTGTTTTGGTGTTTAGCATAGGACTATTATAACTAGCTTTGCCAGCTGAGGAACTGACAATACGTCTAGGGTCTTAGTTTAGGCATTGATCAAGAGTTAGAGACTTCTATTGTTAATCAAGTAGCTTCTGTGGTCTACTTCTTTGTGAATTGAGTTGATAAAAGAGCTTAGTGGTTTGAATCCTAGCATTGTGTCCATGGATGTTTCTGCAGTAAAGTGGAGAGCATAGGGGAAGGTGTAACCGAGTTTGAGAAAGGAGATCATGTGCTCGCTGTTTTCACTGGAGAATGTGGTTCATGTCGGCATTGTATCTCTGGGAAAAGTAACATGTGTCAGGTTCTTGGAATGGAGAGGAAAGGTTTGATGCATAGTGATCAAAAGACACGTTTCTCCATCAAAGGCAAACCTGTTTACCATTACTGCGCGGTTTCAAGTTTCAGCGAGTATACTGTGGTTCACTCTGGTTGTGCTGTTAAAGTCGATCCTATGGCACCTCTAAACAAAATTTGTCTTCTAAGCTGTGGAGTAGCTGCAGGTAAGTTAAAAAATAATCTTTTAAAATAATGAACTTCAAACAGTTATTTACAGTACTGAGAATCTAAGGGTGTAATTTTAGGTCTTGGTGCAGCATGGAATGTTGCTGATGTACGAAAAGGTTCAAGTGTTGTGATATTTGGTCTTGGAACTGTCGGTCTTTCGGTAAGTATAGAAATGTTGATGCTTCTGTGTTAATAGAGTTTGATGTGAGATTAATCTCTAATGAGTAGGTTGCTCAAGGTGCCAAACTCAGAGGAGCAGCACAAATAATTGGGGTTGATATAAATCCAGCTAAGGCTGAACAAGGTATATCATAGCTTTACCGCGAAGCGTTTATGGACTGGTTTTGAGTGTTTCTTATTCGTTGCAGCAAAGACATTTGGTGTCACGGATTTCGTCCATTCGAATAACCATTCTGAACCCATACCTCAGGTAATTCAATATCTCTGGTTTGTGCTTATCATAGCATAACAAAAACCGATGATTTAGATAAAACTTTGTTGCCATGTTGGTTATAGGTAATCAAAAGAATGACAGGAGGAGGTGCGGATTTCGCATTTGAATGTGTTGGTGATACAGAAATAGCTACAACTGCTTTACAATTATGCTCAGATGTAAGATTTCTATTCTATTTGAAATTTGCACACTATATTGTATACATATATGCCTTTATAACTTTATCAATGTGGATATTCTCAGGGATGGGGCGTGACTGTTACTCTAGGTGTACCGAAAGTGAAGCCTGAAGTTTCAGCTCACTATGGACTCTTCCTTTATGGGAAATCTTTAAAAGGAACTCTTTTTGGTGGTTGGAAGCCTAAATCTGATCTTCCTTCACTCATTGAGAAATACATGAACAAGGTACATATAACCGCGCAACTACATTAAGAAAAACACTCTCAGTTTCTTAAATTTTTCATTCTTTTGTGGCGCAGGAGATCATGATTGATGAATTGGTAACGCATAACCTGGCGTTTGATGATATCAACGAAGCTTTTGAACTGATGAGAGAAAGAAAGTGTCTGCGTTGTGTTCTTCACATGTCCAAGTAATTTCTTGGAAAGCACATGTACAGTTTCAAGAAAGATGAAGAAAGAATCTGTTTTTTTTTTCCTTTTTCATAATGCTATGAGATTTTCAGTTTTTAATTTGGTTTGTTGTGAAGTGATCGTTGAATACATTAGAAAGAAATTCACTTTTATAAAGATTGGAGCAACATTGATTTCGCTTAGCCAATTCACGTTTCGAGACGTTTAAAATGCTCAAAATATGAAACAATGTTTTTATACAGTTCAAAATTGGTTTTACAAAACTTACAAAGTTTCGAGCTTTTATCCACTACAAAATCCTATACTCGAGCTGAATCTGTTGGCTTGAAACGTTTTTATGGAATGTCTTAACTTAATTTAAAACGCGATTTCGAAGTTTGCAAACGCGTTTCATTGGTGATCGCTATGTATTAGACGCTGTCGCTTCATCAGAGCATTGAGCAAGCATGGAGGAGGAATTGGAGAAGAGGAAAGCCATAGCTCTCTTCATGGCTTTCGGTACCAAAGGCGATGTTTACCCTCTCGCTGTAAATCTCTCTCCTTCTCTCTCAATTCGGATTGTTTTGCTTCTCTTAGGAATCGATTATTACAACTGTTTGTTTTTGTAGGCCATTGCTGCAGCTTTTGCTCGGGATCAGCAACACTACTCTGTGGTTTTGATGTCACATTTGGCTCATAAGGTTGCGTTTTTCTTCTTATTCTTCTCTTAAAGTTCTCGAATTTCAGAAACTATGTTGCTTGCTTCCTCCTTCCAACTTTGGAAGAGAATCAGTGGTAAAGAGGTTGATTTGTTGCAGAACCTAAGCTCCCATTTGATCAAAGCGAAAGTTTCTTATTTTACTATCACTTCTCCTCCTGCTCTCTCTAGTGAATCTCAGAGTACTCAAAACGCCACAGGTCAAAACTCTTATGTTAATTTCTTCTTCCAATTCTTGTTTTCTTCATACCTTAGCTTTAAAGTATTCATCTCTCTTTCTCTGTTATCTCCTTTTTGGGTTTCATTTAGACTCGTTGAGGACAGCATTTTTGGAGGAAAAGGAGAGGATAAAAAGGGAACACAGACAAGAGTGTCATTCTGCATTCGGAAGCATTTTTGGAAAGGGTTCTTGTATGGAGGGTGATTTCGTTGTCATAAATTTCTTTGCTTTGGTACATTTACTTGATACTTTCCATTGTACCAGGATCATGATTGTGTCTGCTTTAGCTCTATCAATGGCAGTAGATTTGCATCATGTAGTTTGGCTTTCAGGAAAAAAGTCTGAAGTGCTGAATGATGGTTATGATCATGTGATAAGAATTACTAACAGTGGTTCTTCTGATTGTACATTTAGGAAGGATGGAGCCTCGCAGAACTTTTCCAGATCCGTTGTGTGGTGGCGGCTCCTTATGTTGTTCCGTATAGGTAACTTCGTAGATTGGAAGTATGAGCATGAAATTCTAGATACAGAAGATGACCACTTGTAATTCTTCTTTTGTACAGTCCACCATCAGGCTTTGAAACACAGTTTAGGAAGGAACTCCCAGATTTGTACAAGTACTTGAAAGAAGCCCCCAATGGAAAGGTATTCCATATGATTGTGATACAAACATGTAATTGGTGTTATTTTCTCCTGAAATTTTGTAATTTATATGTTTTTGCAGGTTAGCTGGAGTGACGTAACTCATTGGATGTGGCCTCTTTTTACTGAAGAATGGGGATCATGGCGATACGAGGAACTTAACCTAAGTTGTTACCCTTTTGCAGTAGGTGTTTTTTAAACATAGAGACCTCAAAGGATACACTTTATTATGAAAAATGAAAGTGTAAACTGTTATCTAATTTACTCACTGGGTGCAGGATCCAGTAACAGATCTTCCAATTTGGCATAGCCGACAGCCATCTCCCCTAGTCTTGTGAGTTGTGAATCTCTTAGTGGTAACATCTAATTACTTTGTAATCTATCTTGCCATCATGATTTTATCTTCATATCGCCTCTAATGTACTTTTCTCAAATAAGTCCAATACTGGCTGATCTCTGATTAAATTTTAAGAACTTTGAAACTTTTAGTAATTTCGTTGTAATATTATACTGTTATTAATCTAACAACCATATGAGATTGCGTAACTGTGTAGGTGACCTGTTAATTATTTTCCATGTGATAGGTATGGTTTCAGCAAAGAAATTGTCGAATGCCCTGGTATGTAGGATGCTCGTCGTTTTAGCTAAATGTTTTTCTGTGCATTGCCAGCATTTTCTTTATAAACAAATTACATGTTCATTCTTCTTTCTTTTGGCTTGTTTGGTATGTTTTGCAGCTATATTCTTACTATTTGTGAATTCTTGAGAAATTATGTAATGGGAACTTTTATATCAGAGAAGACAAAGGTTAAAAACAGACCCAAATTTTTAAAAAAGGATGACTGTTTTCCATTTGGAAAAAGGGGTAGAAGCTAATTGAATGCAACAGATCTATAGTTAAAGATGACTCTTCTTGTTTGACTCGTAGTTGTGTTTCTGCCCTGAGAACACATTATAAAATCTCCGGGTAATCGTCATTGACCTGGCAAAACTTCCTTCTCTGCATTTCACTGCATTCCTTTTTTCTTATCAACAGATTACTGGTCGCTGAGCGTCCGAGTATGTGGTTTTTGGTTTCTGCCCAATGAATGGCAGTTTTCATGCAACAAGTGTGGAGACAATCCATATACAGGGTGCCTGGGTACAGACGATTCCCATACATGCTCAAACCACACTGAGTTGTATACTTTTATATCGTCTATTGAGCCAACTCTGCCACTCTTTGTAGGATTGAGTTCTGTTGGAAGGTCTAAATTTTAAGTTGATCCCTCTGAATCATTTCTGATATCTCTGCTTTGGATAATTTTTTTTGTGTCAGAAGAACACTGATATTTGTTCTGTCAGATATTTAACTCATGCTGTACTAGATTCTGTTTCACTGTGTACGGCAGTAATTGTTCTCTTTGCTTTTGCAGCATGGGTTTTATAAGGAATCCCCTAGCCTTTCTTCGAGTTCTTCAGTCTGTTATCCAGATTACAGGTTACAGATTTATCATTTTCACAGCGGGTTATGAACCTTTAGATGCAGCAATTTGGACCATTGCTAATGAATCGTCAAGTGAGAAACAACTGTTACATGCAGGAATCTCTATCTTCAATGGCAAGCTTTTCTGCTTCTCTGGGTGAGCACAAATTTGATGATTTTTACGTGAAAAAACAAAAGATCATTATATTTGAACATGGGAAACCATAAATTACCCTGTGGCCCTACTTATGTCTTCCTGAATTAGTATGGTGCCATACAATTGGCTGTTTAGAAGATGTGCTGCTGCAATTCATCATGGTGGCAGGTGAGATTTTTAGCTGGACGCCCTTTCCTATTGAACATGGACTTGAATTGATTTTTGCTGTTCTTTTTTTTTTGTGTGAATTTTGTGTCGAAATCAGCGGTTCTATTGCTGCAGCATTACAAGCTGGAATCCCGCAGGTTTGTTACAATCTTATATAATCTTTGGACGTGTCTATTTGACCTGAGATCTTTGATATAAAATGGTAAAGCTAATTGTTTTTCTACTAGGATCAGTAGATTTTAGCTGTACAATAACGACTAAGGTTGATGAATTTTGTGTTGCTACATTAGAAGAACAGGCCATGGTCCTTCAATCATGTCTTCTCTTTAGTGATGCTGTGGTAGACTATACTAGTCTTGTGCACTGCTTGGTTGCAAATGAGGATTAACGTTTCTGCTCTCTTTTTCACTTTAAAGCTTCATCTTGTATCGTCTGAGTTTACAGACTAGTATTGGCGTTCATTAAAATCAATCTCAAGTTGTAATACCAATGAGTGACCACATAATGTGTGTATATGTGTATCTACAGATCATATGCCCATTTATGCTGGATCAGTTCTATTGGGCAGAAAAGATGTCTTGGCTTGGGGTTGCACCTCAACCATTGAAAAGAAACCACCTGCTTCTGGATGAAACAAACGATGAGAACAACATCACGGAAGCTGCCCAAGTGGTTGCAAAAGCCATATATGATGCACTGTCTGCAAAAACTAGAGCTCGTGCCAAGGAAATCGCTGAAATATTATCTCTTGAGGTAACTGATCCATCGCCCGGAATCAAAGTATCATTTCTTCGACGTAGTTTAAGGCTTATCCAAAAAAATATAATTGCAGGATGGAGTCTCAGAAGCTGTGAGAGTGCTGAAAGAAGAAGTGTGTGGAGTTTTAGGCAGCAACGCAAAATTCGGATTAGCATAGATAATGTGAATGTGATGGGTGAGATCTATCCATACTGGTTGTTGAGATTTTTTTGTTTCCTAAGCCCATTTAACGATAAAGGAGAAATGGATAAGACATGAGAGTTTATAACAAAGTCTTGGGTATAAAAACAGAGCAAGATGAGGCTGTTGAGGTGATCAATCTTTCTTCATGTCTTTAAGTTATCTATGAGTGTTTTGTTTCTCCTTTGTATCTTCGTTTAACCTGTAATAATCGTAAGAACTGATATTTTCATGATAATATGAAATCTGAAATTAGTGAACTGCCCAAAAGATTCGAAAAGGTTTCAAATATATAATTACTTCGGTTATCCATAATGGACATAAAACATATTTGCTTACATGAAGTTCTATTAAATAGAATATAATTATATTTTTCACATCAATATTCTATTACATGAAATCTCTTTCCATTATATAAAATTATTCTACTCTTACATATAGAGAATCTTAAAAATAGATTGAATTAGGTAACTAACAAGAAATGAAAATGTATAAACGTTAAGAACATAAAGTTGACATACATTAGAACCAGGGGCGGATCTATAGTGGTGGGAGTGGGTGCAAGTGCACCCAATGAAATATAAGTATTTGATTATTTGTACTAGTTATTGTAGATAAAGTGGCATTGTGGTAAGCTATGGCATGAAAGACATATTTTTGTTTTATTGTATTAACTTTTACGGCTCTAATAGTTTTGAGTATTTTCCATACATATACATTGTGATTTCATGTTAAGTTTTTATTTCTTTTTCTTTTTTATTCTTAGGACAGAGAAGTATCCCTCAGGGAAGTACTGGAGATGGGTAGGGCATGGAGAATTAGCTTCCGTGTTACCGGAGACCTTGCGTCTTTACAATAACCTCGGAAAACTCGGGATTGAAATAATCATACTCATTGATCGATGGAGAACTTTGGGGGAGATCACTATAAAAAATCTCAAGGAAGCTGGCTTCACCAACTGGAAGCAGATCATATTCAAGTAATTAGACTCAAGTAGCTTAATCATATTCAGTTTTTAAGTATCATAGGTGATTGAATCGAGGATTAATATTAGTTCTTCTTAATCCCATCTTAGCAAAATATGATGCTTCCTCCTAAACCCATCTTAGCAAAACCTAATGCTTCCTCCTAATCCAATCTTAGAAGAAACTTAGTGCTATCTATATTCCGTTGTTACAAGATGCAATGCTTACAAGAACACCCTTAACCTCCTATCTATTGTTAAATTCTTTGTTATTCTCAAGTTTTATGCTGAATTTTCTATGATAGAATGTAGTAACAATGAATTCAATTACCTTACACTGCGTCGTTTCTTCCATGAAACTCTTAGTTATTTCGGCCTTAACTGTCTCCAAACGCTGAGACGTCCCCTGGAGTTGTCGCCTTATTATCTGAACTTTATCCATTACAGTACCATGTCACTATTGAATATTTTACTTAAAAATATTATTTCAAATAATATCTCACACATATAAAATAATAGCTAATTTGTATTTAGTTATCTTAATTATATTTTATCTAAAACTAATTAGAAAAATTGTTTTCTAACAAAATTACCACTAAAATAATAGTTCATGTTATACTATTATTTTGATTTGATGTACAAAACTTGTACCTATTTACTTAATTAATCAAAAATTCTTACAAATTAACTCTTTTAACTTATTTATTTTTAAAATGTAACTTTCATCAGTTCGCATCCTATAAATATTAATTCTCTTATCCTACTCATCATATCTCAAAATTTAAAATTTACTATATGTTTTATTATAACTTATTTATTGTGACCCTCTTCTTCCGGCTCTCTTTCTCCTAACCACAAACATCCTCCATGTCAATTTGCTCCAATCTGAGATTTCTTATCTATGGTACATGCGTAGGTAAGCTCCTATCTCTTGGGAGAGAGATTTTATGGTTACCAACTCTTGCTTGACGGATTGAGAAATTTGAGCTACTTCATAAGAGAGGGATAGTCAAATATTTTCATTCGTTCACTATTTTTTATTATTTTAAATTTAAATTATAATTTCTATATAGTTGTTGCTGTGGTTTTTATACGTTGCTTATAAAAAGATTTACGTACGATATATTTTTATTTAAAAAACATTAAATTTTAGACGAATATTTTTATTTAAAACAATAAAAACATAAAACCAGATATCAAAATAAGATTTTGATCAATAATAATTAATATATATATATATATTCCACATCGATCCTTTTGTCCAACTTAAGTCAAATTTTCAACAATTATTAGTTATTACTTATTATCCATATTCTAAAACGTGGGCGCTTAGGCGCTCCGCGGTAGCTTACCGTGGCGAATTGATGCAAATCGGTTGATTTAGGCAGTCAACGAGTTGGACCCGCGTTAGATCCGAGTTGCCGATTAGGCTGACTAATTAAATATTATTTTTTAAAATTAATTTAAAAAAAAATTATATATAGATATATATATTAAAAATTCATAATAACTTCAATATAAACATAATATACCTAATTTTAATACTAAATTAATAATATAATACATAAAAGTAACATATATATATATTTAACATAATATATTTATTTTTAACAATAAATTAATATAAAAACTAGTATCTGATTAATTTCTGATTAATCGCCGATTAATTGGATAGGCGTTAGGTCCATCCTCGCCGCCTGACTCACGCCAAATTAAAAAAAAGTGGGTTTGTTTATGCACTACAATGACTGAACACATATTTATAGGTTTGGCGCAGATTAATTTGACATAAAAACATCTACATTCATTTTCTTAAATTTCATAAAATAAAATAAAATATAATTCCATAATCCACATCAAACGGCGACTTAGATTATACGAGGAAGTTCAGTATATTTAGTTCTAATAGAATTTGTCTACTTTTTACAACATTTCATGTGTAGATTTTTAATTCAAGAGGGTTATTAGTTTGTGTATCTAATTGACTAAAAAAGCATGTGTTATTTATTTTATTTTCTCTGATGTGGTGTGAAATTGAGTGTTGTATTATCGTGATTTGATTGAGTTGTTCTATGCAAGTATGCGATAAAGTATTTTAGTTAAGTTAAGTCAAGCGTAGGACTATTGTCATTAGCCTAGACTTCACTTCTATCGTTAATCAAGTCGCTTCTATGATCTACTTCAAGGTAGATGATATAATCAAATCTTGGTACAGATGAAGCCCAAGTAGTGGAAAGCAGGCTGAAGTAATGGACCTAGATTAATTGTGCTCTGCGTTTTGGAGAACACACGATCAATATGACTTGGTCTGAGTATTGCTGCATCTGTACTACTTCGGTTCTCGATTTCCTCTACTCGTTTTACACTTCTCCGACCACCGTCTACTTTTTCTTCTCACGCCGGAGAAAAATTTCTTTATCACGTTTTGTATCGTCGGATTATGAATTAGCGATTGAAAAATGTTTGAAGGGCTTGTTCGACAGCTATTGTTAGGTTACCTAGGTCGTTACATCAAAGATATTCAGAAAGACCAGCTCAAGATCACAGTCTGGAATGGTATTTTTCACGTCTTCTTTCGCTCTCTCTCACTCTATTCTCCGTTCAACGAACACCACAATCTCACTCTATTGGATGATATAAGAACAATTTCGTGCTTCATTCTACAGAGGAAGTCTTATTGGAGAACGTGGAACTGATTCTTGAGGCGTTTGAGTATTTGCAGCTACCAATCGCTCTTAAGCAAGGTCAACATAGTGGATTGAAGCTTTGATTCTGTCAGTGCTTTGTTTTTTTCTCTGGATCAAATCCTTTATTGTTTCTTACAGGCCGTGTTGGGAAATTGAGTATTAAAATTCCATGGAAGAAGCTTGGAAGAGATCCTATTATCATTATGCTTGAAGATGTGTTTATATGTGCATCACAACGAAATGATCAAGAGGTGAGTTCTCTATGTAATATCCCTTTTTTAATATACATGACAAGCGTTTGCTTTTAACCTTAAATGTTTTCATGGTCATTGCAGTGGAGTTCAGATGTTGTTGAGAAAAGAGAGTTTGCTGGTAAGAAAGCCAAGCTTGCTGCTGCAGAACTGGCAAAATTATCTAGACGGGTCTTCGGTGAGCAATTTATTTCTCGTCCTAACTTTTGAAGCCTTTCTTTATGTTACATTGCATTTGGTCACCTCTTTCAATTTTTTACTTTTTCCAGATAGTCCAGCAGGGAATCCTTTTATGTCATATATTGCTGCCAAGGTGACATTATGTCCCGCAAACCTCCTTTTGCTACGTTTAGTTTAAGCATCTTATATATTTTCATATTATGTTTGGTCTCATGCTGTATTTTAAGTTTTGAGTAAGTGTAAATCTTCCTGCTTGTGGATGAGGTTATCAATCATGTCTTTTCCTTTTTTCTACTATATTAACTTTCCTTCGTTATTGGTTTAGATTCTTGATAGCATTCAAGTGTCCATCAGAAACTTTCACATCTTATACTCCAATGCACAATCTGAATCGGTAAGTCTCCCGCTTGTTAAATAGTCTGCAAGAATATAGGCTTGTAATTCATTATTATCTTAAGCAATTGTGGAAACTTATATAGACATCGATAATCTTACCGTAGTCTTGGTATATTAGCAAGAGCATAGCATCTATCATGGAGGATATGAATTTATATAGATTTAAGTATATGAGCAGGGTGATGCTAAATTATCATCAGTCTTTCTTGCAATTCACTAGAATATAATTTGAATCATCATTTGGTGATGCCTATTTTCCCACTTTCATACGTTTGACTGTAAACTGTTGTCTGCAGGAACAAGTTGTATTAGGATTGCGGTTTTCAAGCTTGACAGTTAGTAAACAAAACCCAGTTGGGTAATCTCTTGATGCACCTTCTATGTCACTTAAAAAATGTTTTCCACTTTCGTGTTTGATTCCTAGCTTTTCTTTACTCTATGTTAAGGGTATTTGCTTTGCATTACATTGTGAGACAGCAAAGAGCATAGCCCACTATAATTTCCTCCCAATTGCTTCGTTCCCTCTATGTTACTTAAAAATGTATTCCACTTTCGAATGTGATTCTCTGTACCTTTGGTTTACTCTATGGTAAGATGATGTGCTTTGAATTACATTGTGAGACAGCAATGATCATACTATAAATATCTCCCAACTGCCTCTTTTCTTACTATAATTTTTCCTTAATACCTATTTCTTCCATGAACTAAACTTTGGTTAGTAAGCAAAGATCTGTGGTTGATATATGCGCACCCTGAAATATTTTGACATGGCGCTATGTTGAATATCAGGCCATCAGTTGGTAGGGTGAGAGGGGGGCAAGTGAATAAACTTGTGGAGATTGAAGCATTGGAAATTTATTGCAACATCTATGAAGGCAACATGGACTTTCTAAGTGTTAATGAAAAAGGAGGTTTTGACAACTGGTGCCAGTCGAGATTGCAAAGTGATAAATTTGGTTATTTACTGAAGCCAATCCATGTTTGTGTAACACTATTGGTAATGGAGCTAAAACAGCGTCACTGGTTTACTGTTTTTTTTAACATCTTTCGTGAACATCAAAGCTTTGTTGCTGCTTCAAGGCGCTGCATACTTGATCTAGCTTTAGGGTTATGTTAAAAATGAGCTGCACACATTTCTAATTGATGTCTTAGAAGCTAATTCCTTCTATGAAAATCTAAAGACAGTTTTCTAGGTTGAACACATTTTTTTTTTCAGTAGTGCACTTTTGATGGCATTGTTATCTATCAATGAGCAGGAATGATTTGCATTGCATTTTTGGCAATTGTTTTCTCGTTCATCATCAGCTACATATAGAACATTATATTTGGTGAAAGTGTTTTGTAGCTAGTTGATCAAAGATGCAATATTTATACAGAAAGCACATTGGTGAATGCATCAGCTATTGCTTGGGTGCATTTTTGTGCTGTGTGTTATTAGGCATTCTTCATTTTTTCTGATACATTTCTTTGCATAGGTCAATCGATCTGGAGAGCTTTGTGACGATCTACCTCAGTATTCTATCAGTGCTGAGTTGACAGATGTGGTTAGTTCTCAGAAATTGTTAAACTAGGTTAAGAGCTAAGATTTTATTACCATTTTAAGACTCATTCTAACTTCCACTTATGCGTTTCAGGTCATGACTCTGAATGAATTTCAATTGCAGCAGATTCTTATTCTGTTAGATTACTTGCAAATCAGCCAATTGCGTGAGAGGTAAGAGTTTCATTAGGGTAGTGATAATTTTTTCTCCATTCAAACTTTGATTATTCTGAGATTTAGCTCTATTATTTGACACTATGGAATGCTATGAACTATTGACTTAAGAATATATTAAATGGTTTAGGTATGGGCGGTATCGTCCCTGTTCCACTTCCTTATCGAAGAAACCAGCAGGCTGGCAGAAACTTTGTGGAAAACTTCATGGAGATTTCTTGGAGAGCGAATGTAAGTTTACTTTCTTGGCATCTTTTCATTTTCTTAATTAGATGATGCTTAATCAAATGGCAATTACAATTTTTCATGCTCTTAAAGTTTCTGCATAATAACTTCCATGTAAGTAACTTGCTGTTTGTTGGCATAAGTAGACAAATACTCCTGCAGTACATTCAAGCGGTCTGTTTAGCTTTCAGATTTTTGTTTTGGAAAAAAATGCAGGAGAATACGCAGACCACCTTTTTGGAATTGAGTTTTTTTCATTCCATTCATTTCAGGTTGACGCTACTTTGTCCATGTTCAACATACATTTCTCTCCGTCGATATTTGAAGGAGTCATGTCTGTGATTGAATATCTTGATATTCAGGACCATGGAGCTCGAAATGCTCCAGCATACCCTGTTCCCATCTTTCACTTCACCATCAAAACCAACTTGGCACTTTTCAGGTTGCACGTCAATCTTGAAAATGAAGGAGAAAATAGCACCTTGCTTGTTCTTTCTATACAAGAGCTGGATCTCTGGTAAGTAATTGTTCCAACTATAAAAGGAGCTCATTTTGTGACTTTTTATAGTAGCAATGGAAAGTTAACCTTCAGCTATTAAACAAGCATGACTACACTTTTTTTTGGCTGTTTATTAATATACCACAGTGATGTCTGCTTGCTTTGCCAAGCAGTTGAATATGTTTCCATGCTTCTTATCATACACATATTTGGTCTTATACTGATACCATTGTCAAAACCACACCCATCCAATTCTTTTTCTCTCGGTTCTCAATTGTTAAATACCTTAGCACTTGGGGTTCCTGTAAGTTCCCTTGTACAATCATCATTTTCAGGTATTCGCTTACCAAATTTGAAGAGTGGTCGGTCCGTGTGAAAGCATTGGAATTGATAGCTTGCTCCTCTAACGATGCAGCTGACAGTCATATTTTATGTTCATCTGGGAATCTACTCAAATCGTCCGTTGCCCATGGACAGGGGATGGATGCTCATAGTAGCGATCAAACCAACATTATTGATAACGAAAGAACTCCTGAAGCTGTTGTCAGCTTAAACTGCAAGGTTTCCCAAAGTAAAAATTTTGTTTATCACAAGTATACAATCTATTGGAAGGGTGCTGAACTCCATTGCTACCCATACATATTTGGTTTGCTGACAAGTTTTTTGGATAAGATAGTCTCCTATAAGATCTCTTCTGCCGATACAAATCCTTCTAGCCTTACTGCAGATACCAGTACTCCAACAGAAATTCTTCAGTTTGATTTTGAAAGGTTTGGATTCTCAAACTTCACTGAAAGTAGATCTTGTGGCTGCATTCCTCTTGAAAAATATCCATTTGTGACCATTTACAACACTGGCTCTCTTGGTAGCCTAGAAAGTTCTCTTTGTTATTCGAGGTCTGACTGGAGGAAGTTATTTATATTAAGGGATAAAAAGGATGAGGCAGAAATAGGTTTGAACTGCAAATGTAACAGCTGTGCGTGTCAACCAAAATGTCCTCTGAATGAGCTTCCGTCCTCCAGAGGTCTTGGTCAGACCAATCACTTTATAGTTGATGTGCATGCCTTCAACACCAATGTGCATTTTCATGATTCTTCAAGTGTTTTTGGAACTATTAAACTGCCAGTATCCAGATACTTGCTTACCATTTCAGATGGTTGTGTCGATTTGGTTGCCTCTGCTGAAGACTTGATGCTGGAGTCATCTTTGTTCACCAACTATTCTGGCGGGCTTCTTTGGAAACATTCATTAACAGGTGTCTCCCCGGTCTTGAACCTACGTGTAAGAAAGAGGAATTTGGAGCCTTCTGGTTTTGAACTTGAAGTGAGCATAGGTATTCAACACTCATGCTGCATTTTGCTGTCGGAATATTTGGCCATTATAATTGGATACTTCTCTCTTCCTGATTGGACTTCGAAGTCGGGCCTGCAGTCATTTCCACAAGCTACGGAGTCCACCAAGGCTCATTCTGAGTTTGCCATTACTTATAAAATTGAGATACTGGACTCCACTTTGATTCTTCCTGTGGAAAATGATGACCGTCGGCAACTGAAAGCTGATATTCAGCAATTATATATTACCTTTGTTACGGAGTATGCTTTGAGCAATTTTGTGCATCACATACCGCAGGAATGTGTTATTCCATTTAATCAAGTAGCAGGGAAAACTGACTGTTTAAACATATTTAGCCGGGACTTATCGCTATCATTGCTGCTTTCTGAGAATGGCATATCAACATTCAAAAAGAACGCTGTGTGCAGAAGTATCACGCTGGCTGCTAGCATTATTGCTGATGCTTGGATTAGTTTACCTTGTGATCGCAATCCATTATCGGATTTGGCATGTGTTATGTCAAGGGTTGAAGTTTGTGAAATTGTTGCGGATGGTACGTGGTGTTGACCTTCATCTTAACTTCTAAATGACTAGGGATTTTCAAATGATGCATACAACCTTCATGTTATCTTTTTTCTTTCTCTTTGCAGATTCAGATGCCTTGGATGGGTTTAAGGCATTTCTTGATGTGATTGATCAGCTTTCTGTAGTTGGTGAGGAATCGAAACTGTTTGTGTCTGATGTTCCTCAGTTTCTTCATACGAAGATGCGTCCAAAGCAAGAGCTGGCAGTTGCACCCCTGGAGTCTTTTACAAGCTTTATACAATTCAAATTTTTTGTCAATCTTTTGACGACAAAAATGCATCGATTAAGGAAAGATCCGGGAACGCTGCTATCCGAACCAGTGCTCCAGGTTGATATGAAATTTGTTTGCTCTGGAGAACTTAAAAATAATTTCCCTATGAGCTTGGATGTTCAGTTTTTCGAGATTGGGCTTTATTCATTGCTGAGCTCAGTCATGTTAGCTAGATGCATCAATGCATATGGGGATCCTTGGGCACTTAAAGTCAGATTTAGGGAACTGGCTGAAAATGAGTACGATCTCTGTTTTTCGCTCCCATCCCTAGACATCTGGTTACACTCTTTTGATTGGATTGAAGTTATTGAACTTCTTAAAACTTATTCTCAGAAACTGGAAAACAGTAGTCGAGACCCTTTTTTGTCAAAAGCTCCAAAGTTGGATATGCACGATTCTATGGAAGCGGTAAGGAATATTTGTGACAGTACTGATCAGGTTTTGAATATTTTGCAATCTGGGGTATCAGAGAACTCTAGTGAGGTTATGGCATTTGCTGCAAGATCAGAGATTATAGGTGTCACAATCCATTTTCCTCTCTGCACAAGTCATTCAGAATTTCCAGGGTTCATGGCAACTGATATTCACGAGAGATCTGAGGAAGAGCACACAAAAACTTTTAAAGGGAAATACTGTAAATATGTTTCTGTTACAGCATGTAGTAGGAGTGGTGAACTCTCTATTCTGGGTAGAGATGTTAAACTGAGCTATAAGATTGAAAAGCTTAATGGGATTCTTGCAATATCTGGGGTTGATACTGTCAGGTCTTGCTCTCTATTTGGGGCGTCACAGTTACTTGTAGAAACTAATATTCAGATGGATCAGAAGAAAACTATGACCGTAGGTGTGGAGATACTTTCTGAAAATGTAGAGATGCATGCATCTCATCAAGTGTTATCTTTCTGGCATGGAGTTACATTTGATGAACCTGACGCACCATCTTCACAAAATTCGCAAGGAAACATGAGCATAAAAGTCCAGATAAGAGATGTGTCTCTCCTTATATCAGATGGAAGGGTACGCTTGTGCTTTATATACTGATATAATGTCTCTGTCTACTTTATTTAACACTAAGTGTTCTCACAAGTATTAATTTACTGTGGTACCACTTCTGTTGTGCCAATCCATGTCTTTGTTCGGCATCTCACATTTCTTTCTGTTTGCTTGATTTCTGCATGCTAATGTAGTGTTTTATGAACACACCGTGATTGATATACCTTTTACATTCATCAAGTGTTGCATTAGCCTGTAGTGTGGCTATGTCCTATGCCTTGTTCTGTATATGTTTGTCGTCATGATCTGTTAATGTCTGCTTATGAATCTAATGGTACTTTTTTGTAATTAGTGCCTGAGACGACGAGCTTAATTTGTCTTCACTGATGAGAAACTTAATTTGATGGGTGAATTTTGTTTTGTTTCAAATATATAATCAAGGCAGAAAAAGGCAAAAAAGTTGCAAATTTCTCGCATTCCATTGTCTAGAACATGTTTTGTTCCATGATTGTCTGTGATCTCCTTACCTATAGCTTTTGTTTGTATATGCCATACTTAAGCTTGAATTCTTGAGCTACTTCTGCTAAAGACTTCTCTTGTCTCTTTACTTTCACGCAGTGGGGATGTAGCGGTCTGCTTCTTGAAGTTCTTATGAGAAACTTTCTCCTACAGGCTAATTTGACCGAAAAGAATATGGAGAGTTTGGTTTCATGTGATCTTGAAGTAAATTATAATAATATGCACAAGGTATGAGGCAGAAATAAAATCCTGCTGTCATTTTTATTTTCATTTTGGTAGTATGCTACTATGCTGATAACCACCCGGGGATCTATGTTGAAGGTCTTGTCGGAGCCTTTTATTGAGCCCTGGAGTTTTGATATCAAATTATCCCGGAAACTTGAGGCAAATGCTTTGCTCAACAATGCCGGGTTTACTGAAGTAATTGTTGCATCATCAAATCAGCTCAATGTAAACTTAACAGAATCTCTTTTTGAGGTAACATGAGATATAATTTCTTCCCTGATAAAATTTTCTGTAGTAATTAATATTGGCAGGGACTGATTAGTTTCACTCAGCTTGGTTTATTACCCGACCCTCAGTTTTGGATGTGGTCTTGATGCTAAATCCTGCTATCAAATTTCTTGCTAGTTTTTAGACAGGATGAGTAGCTTCTAACTATTTTTGTCTACTTATATTTGTGATAAGACTGGGTATTCAAAGAATCCCACATCGAATAGGAGGGGAACAAATCCAAACTTTATAATCTCAGGGCACAAAAACCCTTAAGCTAGCTTTTTTGGTGAGTTCTACCCAAGGGTCTTTGTGGGCTCGGTTTGGGCCAAAATCTATCAATTATCATTGGAAGTATGCTTTGCAGACTCGTTATCTGTACCCTTCAGTTCCATTTATGTTCATTTTCTCCTTTCCCTGTTGAAGTGCATTTTCAGGATAATTGAGATGTCAAACTCTTTGGAACTGATGGAAACAGATGCTGCTCCTGACAATAAGGGATTGTCATTTTACTGCACTAGAAGTACCAATGCAGAACGATATTCTCCATATGTACTTCAAAATTTAACTTCTCTTCCTTTGGGGTACCAAGTTTTCCAAGGACATGATTCAGATGTGCTCCATATGTCAGCCCCGGTGGCTCAGAACTTTGTGCAACCCGGTTCCTCTGTTCCCATATATCTTAATAATAGTGACACACTACTTATTCCTGGTAGACGTCGAAGTCATTTTGGTTGTTTCAGCAGCGAATCTGGTGATGCCACACATCATTATATGAAGGTCCAACTTGATGGAACATCTTTTGCTTCTCCTCCCCATTCAATGGATCGAATTGGCCTTTCCTATTTTGAGGTTGATTTTTCCAAATCAAACTCCAGTAACAATGTTGAGAAAGCAAAAAAATCTGATTCTGGGAGCAGCTTTGTTGTTCCGGTTGTGTATGAGGTTTCATTGCAGCAGCAGAGCAAGTTGATACGAGTATACTCCACAGTACGTATACTTCATTACAATCTATATGCTTTGTATTTCTTATAAATATTGAGTCTGCGTATGATCTTTCTCTTTTTCAGGTAATTATTTTGAACTCCACATCCATGCCTTTGGAACTTCGCTTTGATATTCCATTTGGTGTCTCCCCAAAGGTTATTAATTTCTAATGTGCCAGTTTGTTCTATCTGTACCAGACGTTTTTTTTTTGTGATGGGGATATGGGATCATGTCTAGCTGAAGTCCTGGGTTCAGAATATTTATTTTTTCGTTCTTGCATTAGCTCAATTTCAGCTAGCTAAAGTCATAGGTTTTTGACTTTTGTTTTAACAGAGGTTTTAGATTTATCTCATTTTTTCTTGCATTAGAAGCTTTTCTCTAAATTCATAGGCATAGGGAAGAAAAAAGGGCATAGGAGAATTGGATTGGGATATCCTTAGACGGCACTGTTGTTAAACATGTCAACAAGGGTGTAAGATCCTTGTTGGAGACTTAGTCTTTCTAGGAGAGCTATCTCTGTTTCTATACGTGTTAAGAAAAATAAGTTTTGTTTCTTTTCTCTTCTTTAGTTTCCTTAAATGGTTGATCTTAACACCATCATTTTTTCTTCTTATGTCATTCTATTTCAGATCCTAGATCCTATTTTTCCTGGTCAAGAATTTCCACTGCCTCTACACTTGGCTAAATCTGGCCGGCTACGGTGGTGTCCCCTCGGAGATTCTTATTTGTGGAGTGAAGCTCATAGTATCTCCAAAGTTCTTTCTCAAGATAGTAGGATAGGATTTCGCCGATCTTTTGCTTGTTATCCATGTCACCCTAGCCATGAACCATTTCGGTGTTGCATATCTGTTCAGAACACTAGCTTGCCAGCATCTTTTATTATAATGATTTGCCAGATGGAAATTTTGGTCGGCAATTGAACAATCTTGACCAATCAAGAGAGCAATTCATTCATCAAGTGACTCTAAGTACTCCATTTGTCGTGAGCAACTGTCTTCCAGAACCAATATCAATTTCTATTGAAAGTGGTGGCATCACTCAGGCTGCATCCCTTTCTGAGGTCTGACAGATATTTCCGTACAATTTCCTTGTGAAAGATAGAGTTGAATCATGTTTTTATATGGTTGATATGGTATTATTTATGTGACAAGAAAATGTATCTTTTTAGGGGGAGAATCCGTTCCATCATATTGATTCTTCACATGACCTGGTCCTTGAGTTCAAATTAAATGGCTCTAGATCATCTTTAAAGTTTCCACGCTCAGAAACTTTTAGCACAGTGGCTAAGTTCAGTGGAGGGAAGTTCTCTCAGATTGAAACTGTTTCCTTTGATTCATATCTCGGTGGTGGTAAGGTTTATCATTTTATGTTTATAAATTGGCTATTCATTTTGAGACATTTTTTATTTTGTTTATCTTATAGGTTCTGTTTATGTATCTTGTGAGAAAACAATGGATGTAACATGTGGAGCTCGGGAAGTATTAATCTTTGTCCCATTTCTATTCTGTAACTGCACTGGAACTCCTCTGATTGTTTCGGACTGCACCAATGAAGCTAAGGGGATTACCAGCGTACTTCCATCCTGCTACAACCTGGTTGAGCAGCATTTTGTTCAAAGTCAAAAAGTTGGTCTGGGCATTTTGACCTCTGAGAAAGATTTGCTTGATAAAGTTCCAATTGCAGATTCTCCTTCTAGTCCTTCCTCATCGGAATGCAGCAACACTGCTTACAGTACTGAGAGATTTGTGGAGAAGCATGTGACCCCAACAACTCGGCAAGTCCCGTTTTCAGCATATCCAAAAGACTCAGCAACTTCTCGCAAGAGGAGTCTTTCTTCAAAAAGTTTAAGGGAGGTGTGCTTCCAAGGTAATGAGTCTGGCAAAGTAAAGGGATGCATATATTCACCTTTCCCTATTTCCAGGGCCAGTGACAGCATGATCCGAGTGAAAAGGGACCTGCCAGGGTCAGATAGTTCAAGTAGCCCATACTCTCTGTGGTCTGCTCCATTTCCTCTTGTCCCATCCAGTGGTTCAACAAATGTAGTTGTCCCGCAACCGTCGGCGGGTGAATCATCTTTGTTATCTGTTACTTGTTCTATTCTTGGTGGTGCTCTAGCAGGGAGAACGCAAGCAATTACTTTCCAACCTAGGTGATAGATAGTTTCACCAAATGTTCTATTTTCTCCTGTATCATTTTCCCGTGTATCCACTAAACAAATTCCCATGTTGCAGATATATCATATGTAATTCATGCAGCCGGAACCTATGTTACAAGCAGAAGGGAACCAATTTAGTTTCTCATTTGGCTGTTGGACAGCATTCTCAGCTTCAATGGGCAGACACTACTAGGTTCGTTCTTTACTTATTTAAGTCTTATATTGAACACATTCCTGGTATTAAGGAGTGTTTTTTTTTTTTTTTGATCACCCCCATTCCATTTTCCATTGTCATCTCGTACAAAACTTTAGAAGTAGTTCTCATATTCTACTTCTTATTGATGTAGCTGTTTACTCTGAAATTTTTGTTGATGTCTTGCTATTATATTTACAGTTCTCTGTTTTGTTTTTGTGCCTACTTCCCTGAAATGAAACTTTTGCCCCTCTTTGTTCTTGCGATAGATTCTGTCAAATGATTCAGTTTCTCATCTCTTATTTGGAAACCACCACTGTTGCTACTTTTATCCTACCTTGGTACTGAGAAGGTACAGTTAAAAGATTTTTACCTTGGTACTCACTCTTCTATTTAAACAGGGAGTTACTAGTTTCAATCCGTTTAAATGAGCCTGGATGGCAATGGTCAGGCAGCTTCTTGCCAGATCATTTAGGTGATACTCAACTGAAGATTTGGAACTACGTTAATAAAGCTTTCAACATGGTGCGAGTGGAAGTTCAGAATGCCAATATGTCAAGTGGAGATGAAAGGATTGTAGGGGGTGTCCATGGAAATGTTGGGACAAACTTTATTCTATTATCAGATGATGACATGGACTATATGCCTTACAGGATTGATAATTTCTCGAATGAGGTCAGTAATTTATAATTGATGGTTCTGTAAATCCAACGAAAGAGGCTTAGTTATACTTCCCTTCAGTTCACGGATCTTTTGACTCTACTATTTAAGTAGCATTTTCTTGACATTTCAAGCATTTAGAACATCATATTGAGTAATCAATAGCTATCTCACATAAAATGGTACTTGGTTTTCCTAGGACATCCATCATGTGAGCTATGTTAGTTGTGTCTGTACTGTAGCATGTAATTTTGGGACCTTAGTGTAGTTGTTGGTGAAAATATGTACACTATAGAACATGAAAGATATTGAACTCTGCAGCCAGCGAAGGGGTACCATGGCATCCCTTAAAGAAAATCAATATCTTACTGGAAAACTTACTTTTTGAATCACCGATCAATGATATCATATTAATTTTGAAACTCTTGGTTACTTCAACAAGGAACTGAATATTGTTTTTTTTTTTCTGTGGGTGGTAGAGACTGAGGGTTTATCAACAAAAATGTGAAACATTTGATACCATAGTTCACCCTTACACGTCTTGCCCTTATGCTTGGGATGAACCCTGTTATCCACATCGTTTGACCATCGAGGTATGGTGATGACGTTTCTTTGCTGCTGTTCTCTTTTTTTCCTTTACTTACGTTTTATTTCTTATTGAGGAATGTAGGTGCCCGGAGATCGTGTTATAGGCTCTTATGCATTTGAGATAACAAAACAACCTATTCCAGTGCACTTGCGCTCCACCTCTGAGGTATATATCACAAACAACTTCGTTATGTATATATTTGTGGTTATCGTGGCTTTTGCAATTCCTTTTGAGGGTACATTAGTTTCTGTTCCTTGCATTAAAAACATCAGCAGGATGATTTCTAGAGCATTGGTTATGAATACTATTAGCCTATTTCTCATTAGTCATAATTGGGAAAAATATCCACATGAAACTTAAGTGAGTCAGATCTTTAACATCTTTAGCTTTAGGTAGAGTGTCTGCAAAATTTCTGTTGCAAATTAAGTTTGGACTCGACCAGCATAGACTTTCGGGGCCTGCTATAGTGATGAGGGGGAATTGATTAAATTTTATAATATCCAGTTGCATTCTGCTCTGGATCATCTTCCTAGCTTAGTAAAATATATTCTGTTGCGAGACCTTGTATAATTGTATTAGGCAAATGAACGAGTGATGGCACTGAAAGTTACACCAATATTAAACTAGAAAATAAACAGATTCCAGCTAATGGCATGAAAATAAAAGTATAGACCAACCAATTTCGTTCACTTCTCCCTTCTTTTAATACTCCCATTTGAGCTCCACACAATAAATGCAAAGATGCGCTTAGAGGGCAAGGTTTATCCTTGTTTCAGTTTCTGTAGCCCTTCTATCAGTAAGTCCTAGGTATTATTGTCTAATTAATTGTTTAAATTGACCTGTTTCAGAAGCCTGAAAGACACTGTTGTTATCTATCTGTTCTGAAGGAGCTACAAAGGTATAATTTTTCTGCTACCAATGTCTTTTACTTATCTAATTTCCTGAGTACACAACTACTTTTCTTTACGTTGTTGATTCAACTTACTCGTTTTTGTCTTTCCCCATTCCAGGTTTTCAGTGTTGTAGATTCAGGTTATCACACGATGAAAAATATAAAGGAAACGTTGGACTCAAAATTCCATGAGAAGGGAAAGCAAAAGCTTCAAACTGATAATATCATCCGTTACACAGAAAAGTTCTTGCTTGTCCTGCCAAGCATTGGTATATCTTTGGTTAATTCTCATCCACAGGTAACCATCCCCTTAAAATATTAAGCATGTCTATAGTACATCTGAGGATTCTTACAACACTCCATAAATCGTCTTCCTCACAGGAATTGGTTTATGCTTTTTCAACCCTAGGATAACCTGATAGACTATTCATAGAGGGGTAAGGAGACCTTATCAATATTCATATTTTTTGGTGCATAAATGATTAGTGTTCTTTGACCATTGGTTTAGTTGGGAGAGATTAGGGACTCCAAAACAAACCCTACACAGTACCTGGTTTTGCTTTGGCTCTTGATACTCAAGGACTATTCTTTGTGTTCTTCGTTTCTTGAGAAATAGAGAGAGTTTCGATCCTGAATCTCATCATTACATTTAATCGCTTCTGTCCTTGGACCTGGTTGCAAGGAATGATGTTAGATTCATTATTGCATCTAACAATGCCCTGCTAATTCTGAATTAAATGATGTCGTATTTAATACGTTTAACTGAATCATAATGATCTGATTCCAGAGAGGTCTTATGGCTCTTGCTGACGTCGAGGGTGCTCGAATACATCTCAAGCAATTGACAATTGCTCATCACATGACTAGTTGGGAATCATTTCAGGAGATCCTTGTTGGGCACTATACCCGCCAAATTCTTCATGAGATTTACAAGGTAAGGAGGAAAATTCCATTTATCACTTGCTGTTTTCATTTTCTATTGCAGTCATACTATTAACTAGAGCATTGTCCTACTCTACTAAATTCCACTTTATCTGGTGGATGTACTTCTGCAGTCATCTATATCTGTTTTCTCTTGATTTTTAACGCACAGGTGTTCGGCTCTGCGGGAGTTATTGGAAATCCCATGGGATTTGTGAGGAATGTTGCACTTGGAGTTAAAGATTTCCTGTCAGCTCCCAGCAGGAGTGTCTCAAAGGTGATATGACTAAAATCTTTTCTTGTTGCTTAATGTTTTTCCTTTATGTGTCTGGTTTTGTTACGTGTTACTTATATGCTAAACTAAATTACTTGAACAGAGCCCAGCAGGAATTATTCAAGGAATGGCTCATGGAACCACGAGTCTCTTGAGTAGCACCGTTTATGCTTTAAGTGATGCTGCCACTCAATTCAGTAAAGCTGCACACAAGGTACTACGCATCTGTTTGCTTAAAAACCTATGGTGCAGACGCCACCATCAAGAAATATTCACAGAGTTTTCAACCTGTTGCAGGGTATTGTTGCATTTACATTCAATGACCATGATGTTGCAAGGATGGAAAAGCAACAATTGGGCGAAGGATCTCGTAGTAAAGGAGTTATAGGTGAAGTGTTTGAGGTATATCATGTGCACTGTCTTTGGATGTGTCTCTTTATATTCTGATATTTCACCATGTCTGTTAACATTGTCTGATTAGTCATCAACTCCATTACCCTTTGAACTTGCATAAAGAATTAAGTATGCTTGTGATGCCCTGGGAAAACAACAGCTGAACAGTGAACATTGCCCTGTTTCTCGCAATTTCATTTGATTGATTATAGATGGGATGAAAATTTCTGCCATCATTGTTGGTTTATAGTTTGCTTAAAAATAGTCCATCACGATGTTCATCACAGGGACTCACTGGTCTCCTTCAATCACCAATAAGAGGTGCTGAGAAACATGGTCTTCCAGGTGTCATCTCAGGTAATTAATCGAGATCTATCGCTCTTCATTTATAGATATTCAAGCCATCTGATGTTCGTTCGTGCACTAGCTTGTGTGTGGCTTAGTAATTTTTAATGCATGTTAAATGGATGTCTCACTCTATATGTTTCAGGAGTGGCTTTGGGGATTACTGGACTTGTGGCCAGACCAACGGCTAGTATCCTTGAGGTAACTGGAAAAACCGCACAGAGTATCAGAAACCGAAGCACGCTTCATAACACAAGATCCCAAAGGCATAGGCTTCGCCTTCCCAGGCCTCTAAGTAGAGAACAACCTCTCAGGCCTTACTCATGGGAAGAAGCAGTTGGGACAGCAGTACTTACGGAGGTTGGAGATTCCTTGAAGTTCAAAGATGAGACGGTAGTGAGATGCAAAGCCCTCAAGCAAGAAGGAGCTTTCGTTGTAATCACAGGGAGACTGGTATTGGTTCTTAGCAGCCCCAGCTTGTTAGATTTCAGAAAACCTGGATTTGTCGGAGTTCCAATAGATTTAATGTGGAATATCAAAGAGAAATCGGTTTGGAGAGTGTAATACATACAGATTGCAGCGGTGGAGTAGTCCGCATCATAGGAAGCAATTCAGATGGTATATGGAACTGGAGACAGGACCAGCAAAAGAAGAGCAGCCCGACCAAAAAAAGATGGAACAATCCTTCAGCTCAGCCGCTTCTGCAGACCAACTTAGAGCTTCCATGTGAGGAAGAAGCAGAAGACTTGTTGAATGTGTTGTTATCGACTATTAAAACTGGGAAAAGCCGGAGCTGGCACAGTCGATTTGTTCTAAGTCGAAGTAATGTCAGTTAAACCGGAAGTTGCTTAACCGGAGACTTGTGTGCATAGAATACAATACAGAGTTCAGTAATTCTTTACTTTTCTTAGGTAGTGTACCGATGAGGGCTTTTTAGAAACTGTAGTTTTAGAACCAGTGGACAGATATATGTACGTTTGGCGATAATATATTTTTATAAGAAAAAATATGGTTTCATGCATTGAAGCTTTTAATCATTTGGATCCCAAAATTACATAGATTCCTAACCGCTAAACCACCATCGATTGGACAAATATTAATAGAAAGACTTAAAAGTACAAACAAAAAAAAATTGAAATCAAATACATATATTGATGATCTTATATTTTAATGATGATCTATCAATTACAATAATCAAATCTAGTTAATCTACTAGAAGCACTAAACCCTTGATAACCATATTTTTATTTTTATTTTGGCAGCTAATTTTTAAAAATTATATATATTTGCGACAATTATATAAAATTTTATATATTTACGGATCCACAATTATTTTCCGTAAATGGAATATATTTGCGACAAAGGAAAGGGCTAAAATGTTATTGGGCCTTTCGTTAATCAGATTGGCCTTCGTAGTTCCCGCTTTACGCGTTTCACGTCCGAGGACACTACCGGAGTTGTTGGTCGGCGATTATAGTCGTGGTGGATCGGGACTTTTCGTTGATAACCGCGGTGGATCTAATTGATCTGGATCTGGTTTTAGCTCTCTGCTTGTTTTTTTTTTTTCTGGAATTTCGAGTGTGGAGCTGGAGAATCTCTTTAGTAGTTCTCGTAAATCCGAATCGTCTGTGCGGATGCAATTGTGCTCAGATTTTCATTGATCTTGGAGGACTGTGTGAGAGAGAGAGAAATCGAAATGTTGCGCGCGAGAGCATTTCGGCAGACCAATGGTAAGATTGTGAAGATTCAGGTACATCCCACGCATCCATGGCTTGTTACAGCCGATGATTCGGATCACGTCTCCGTCTGGAACTGGGAGCATCGTCAGGTCTGCTCTTATCGAGATTTGGTTTCGCTTCTAATCCCGAGTCGAGGATCTTTAACGTTTATGACTATTTTTCCAGGTAATTTACGAATTGAAAGCCGGCGGAGTTGATGAGCGCCGTTTAGTTGGTGCCAAGTTAGAGAAACTCGCCGAAGGAGAATCCGGTGAGCCATGATCAACTTGTTCATTCAATTTTATCTGAAAACTTTCTGTACTGACTGATATTCATGTTTTGCTCAGATTATAAAGCCAAGACCACTGAATCTATTCGAGGAGGAAGGTAATAAATCTTTCCCGCTGCTAATTCATTCATTCCCACTATCGATATGAGAAATATGACTTATCCGCTTATCTTTCCACCTACAAGTGTCAAGCAGGTGAAGTTTTATGACGATGATGTGCGTTATTGGCAACTGTGGCGTAATCGTTCTGCAGCTGCTGAATCTCCATCAGCTGTTAATCATCTCACATCTGCTTTCACTTCTCCTGCTCCATCGACTAAAGGCCGCCATTTTCTGGTTATCTGTTGTGAGAATAAAGCCATTTTCTTGGACTTGGTTACAATGCGTGGTCGAGATGTGCCAAAGCAAGAGCTTGACAACAAGTCACTTCTCTGGTAAGTTTTTCCTCTAATTTTAAAACATGAGTTAGCTTGACCCCCGGGAAAGATGCTCCATTACTGTAGACTGTGAGTCGCTTGTATCCTGGAAAGACCTCCATTATTTACTATGCTGGAAATCTTTGAGTCGAATGTAAACTATGCATAAGCTTATGTGTGTGTGCTTTCAAGTGTAATGGATACCAGAATACCTTGATGTTTATTGTTCCAGTCAATGTTTGTTTCTTTCTACTTTTTCGATTTCTTCTGCTCTGTAAAGTTGTTAAACTTTTTCCTTTCTTTGCAGCATGGAGTTTCTTTCCAGATCATCTGGTGGTGATGGCCCTTTAGTTGCATTTGGTTCAACTGATGGGGTCATTAGGGTTTTATCAATGATAACATGGAAGGTTTGTTTTTTACAAAAATTGAATGTTTGTTTTATCTCTGCTGGGTTTAGGGTGAGAGCTCTTGATACTGATCTGTTTTAATTTCCTTTAATGTTTACTTCCTTGCAGCTTGCACGTAGATATACAGGTGGCCATAAAGGATCAATTTATTGCTTGATGAATTTCATGGCATCATCTGGCGAAGTAACTACATATTCTCTCAGATTCCCCTTCTTAATTCCTCTGAATTTGTTTCGAGTTATTTACTTAATACCATCTGACAGATAGAAGTATAAGGTAATTTAGAAAAACATATGCAAGGACCTGCAAATGTTGACTGATGTTAAAAGAAAACGGGATAAGGCATATCGTTTTGGAAGTTTCTTACATATATTTTTTTTCTTGTTTTTAATGTCAAATTCTCACATTCTAATAAGTGGGGGAGTCCAGACCACAAAACAGGCCTTACTCTATGGATGCCTGTTGTACGTTTCAAAAATCGAGCCTTAGTTTCTTAGTTCATTTTTCTTCATAATATGTTTGGGTTACCTTTCATGCATAGCCTAGCATTGGGAGCAGAAGGAATTAAAACATTGGCATCTCTTTTCCGAATTGCTTGTTTTCTACAGTCATTCTTTGCCATGATTAGGTTATGTTGTTAGCAAATTTCTTATAGTGCCGGCCTTCTTTTCCCTTTTATTATAAGTTTACGTTTTCTAACGAATGTTTATCAAGTATTCTCTCTCTGTTATTGGTGCAATACATGATACCAGCCAATCTCTATCTAATTGCAATTGCAGGCACTTCTTGTTTCAGGTGGCAGTGATGGCTTACTTGTACTGTGGAGTGCTGATCATGGTACTGACTCAAGGGAACTTGTGCCCAAGCTTAGCTTAAAGGTATTCTTTTCATACCTACTCTTCCATGCAAAGTTGAAGAGAGGATATTATTGTGGCTGTTTAAGTCCTTGGCCTAGCAAGATTGGCCTGATATGGTTACAGCTGAAGATAAGGCACCATTGTTCTTAGTTTCAGTGAACCTTCTAAGTTGCTCTCTGTCTGTTTCTGATTGTTGGATATTTAGCATTTAGATAGATTCTTTCATCCGTTTGTGATTAATAGGAGTAATAATTAGGGGAGTATGACATGCTCTTGTCGTTTTGTTTTGTTTAATAGACATGCTCTTGTTTGCTTAATTGAGTCTATAATTTCCAATTCTCTGTTATACTGTTTTTCCCTTCCAGATATGGCTTTGTAAAAGCTTTTGCTCACCCTCTTCTGATGTTTTTTTAATTGTATTAGGCACATGATGGTGGGGTGGTGGCTGTTGAGCTGTCAAGGGTAAGTGGCAGTGCTCCACAATTGATTACAATTGGTGCTGACAAGACATTGGCCATATGGGACACAATGACATTTAAGGTAATGTTGTATCTCATGTATGGATTTTGCATACTTTGCCGATCTCTTTTCTTATCATGCATGTCTACTTTTTTCTACAGGAGCTGCGTAGAATTAAACCTGTCCCGAAGCTAGCTTGCCACAGTGTTGCATCTTGGTGTCACCCTCGAGCACCAAACCTCGATATCTTGACTTGCGTTAAAGATTCACACATATGGTATCGTTAGTTAAGCATTTGGTAGTGTCTATGGTAAACATTTATGTATAGTAGATGAGAGTCTAATTGTTTGACTTTTCGTAGGTCTATTGAGCATCCAACTTATTCGGCCCTGACAAGGCCATTATGTGAACTTTCCTCCTTGGTTCCACCTCAAGTACTTGCAACTCACAGAAAACTTAGGGTAATTAACTCTTGCTTCTTACTTATTTTGAGTTTGAAAATAGCAAAAGCAGCACAAGTGTTTTATTTTTTTCATTATTGAGGAAATCCTTGGAAACTACCATGTATCATGTCGTTTCATTCTGCCTGGTAATTGTATACTACGTTAGTAATTAGTGTTTTCTGTCTGTTACTATGTCAATAATTCATCCACAAGCCTGAGCATGAAAAAATCACTCTCTTACGCTTAAAAAGGTTCCTCCTTCCCTTAAACCCCCCCAAAAATTAGTTTCTCTTCTTGTCTCACAAAAATGCATCTATTATGGTTAACATAATGAAGTTGGTTATCTATATAGAACTGCACTTGGCAATGCAAAGATATTCCAACTCAACTAGACTAGGAAAACGAAAAAGAATAGATAGCAATTTTTGATAATTTGTTACTTCTTGAAGAACAGTTCCATGTAAAGTTAATCCTAACCATCTAAAAAAGCAGACTTTAGATCGATAGCTGTTTTGAACACTGAATGTATCAAAAAGATTACAGTGGAGAAAATAAGTAATCTTTATATGTCAGATGATTATCGAGAAAGCATGTACTGCACAGAAAGTTTGAAAGTTATCCTTTTTCAGAATGTGTGGATAATATTCTGGGTTTATTCTTGCAACTGCCAGTTGATTTTAAAAGATTGCAAGTTCCTTCATTGTTTTATTATAATAGCATTTCTTCTGTACTTTCTTCGCTTTGAGGGCTTCCATGCAGTGATAGTACCCCACATTAGTTACTTACTATTTTCATATTCTCAGGTCTATTGCATGGTTGCACATCCTCTACAGCCACATCTCGTCGCAACTGGTACCAATGTTGGTATCATAGTTAGTGAATTTGATCCTCGTGCTATCCCATCTGCAGCTCCTCTACCAGCACTGGCTGGAAGTCGGGAGAATTCAGCTGTATATATCCTTGGAAGAGAATTAAAGCTCTTGAACTTTCAACTATCTAACACAGCCAACCCATCACTTGGAAATAATAGTGCATTGTCCGAATCAGGGTTGTCTAAGGGAGACCCAGGTGAACAGTTGACTGTTAAGCAGACCAAAAAGCAGATTGTGGCACCTGTTCCACATGATTCATACTCAATTCTTTCTGTAAGCAGTTCAGGGAAGTAAGTATCCAGTTCTGTTTTTCAGTCGTCAATTTTTATCTTGAGATAAACGATACTAAATATTCCGAGCATGATAATGGTGTTTCTTCCTTGTTTCTTCCTTCAAATTGTATTTCTGTTTTCATGCTACTTGTGAATCACTATCTTACCTGCTGCGTGAAGAATTTCTTATTAAGTCTCTCTGCCTTTACCGGATATACAATGGTTTATATTGTATTTTTAAATATCGTAGATGATTTTTCTTCATGCTTGTTGGTTTTGTCTCTCCATGGGATTTCACGTACTTGGTGATACAGTAGAGATGGAAGAGAAAATGGCTTCCAAGTATTAGCCATTTAATTTAAAACGTTCTTTCATGTAGACAATTTGCTTGAGTGTTGTAATTTTTTAGCCAACTAACTTTATTCTCTGGTTGTAGGTATGTGGCAGTTGTATGGCCTGATGTTCTGTACTTCTCTATCTACAAGGTTAGTGGCTGGACCATTGTTGATTCTGGAAGTGCAAGACTTTTGGCTTGGGATACATGTCGAGATAGATTTGCGATACTAGAATCAGTGTTACCTCAAAGGATGCCTATAATCCCAAAAGGTGGTTCATCAAGAAAGGCGAAAGAAGCCGCTGCAGCCGCAGCTCAAGCTGCTGCTGCTGCTAGTGCAGCTTCATCGGCTAGTGTCCAAGTTCGTATTCTCCTGGATGATGGCACCTCAAACATACTCATGAGATCTGTAGGAGGTCGCACTGAACCGGTATGTGTCTTTTACTTGAGTTATTGCATTCTGTAACCTCTTTTGATGTTGTTTGTCTCAGCTGGGGCTTTGTTTCCTACACTATAGCCATCTTCTAAATCCAATTCATCATTTTTTTTCATTTATCTGAGATCTTCTTCATGTATTTTAGAGCAGGTCCATTGAAGTGGTTCCGTTGAATAATTAATCTAAACGTACTCCTAAAAATTATTGTGCATTGGTTTGCATTGAAAATACTGAAAAATTACATTTAAAAAATCAAACTGGGAATCCAATAGTTTATCAGTTGACGTTTGACCAAAAGGATAAGGTTGCTGAACATGAGAATCTTACGCATTGCGAATTCTTCTTGTCTTCAAGTGGTGGTATATTTTTGTTAGTTTGGAGTAATTACTAAAGAGCAGTGTGTCAATGCTTCACCTCTAGGTTAAGCAACAATCTTATGCTTCAAATCTCCTTGCAGGTCATTGGTCTGCATGGTGGTGCTCTACTTGGTATAGGCTATCGCACATCCCGAAGGATTAGTCCTGTTGCTGCAACAGCTATTTCAACCATTCAGTCGATGCCACTTTCAGGATTTGGAAACAGCAATGTTTCTTCGTTTTCTAGCTATGATGATGAGTTTTCTTCGCAGAAGTCTACTGACTCTGCACCCCTAAACTACCAGCTCTACAGGTGATTAGGGTTCTCCTTTTTATTTTTAATGCAAGGCTCATTTCTGCAAGTACTTGATATGAGCCAAAAGGATTTAGGCAAAACTTCACTTTTAACCCAAGTCTCTCTAAGAGAATCAGGTTAATTGTTGGAAGTTACTTTCTTATTAATCAATAGAGAGCCTTATATAGGCCTTCATACAAATCATAACCCTAATGTAAAAAAGAAAACACTTCAACGTAGAAAGTAAAATATAAAAACCAAATTCATAAATTAAAACACCAGAACTAATTAATTAAAATGTCCTAACCATACCCTAATCAACCTAACCATAGTCTCGTATCAGTACTCTTTGTTACTTAATCACATGTCGTTTTCTTTAGTCAGCTATGCACCTAATAAGAATCTCTTTTCCTCCTCTGAGATGTCTGGTAAAATAGTTACTTATGTTTGATGGCATAAGAAGCATTGTTCATCTGGAATTTGTACTGGTGCCATAGTAACATTTTTTGGTTAGCTCTACTTTTAGTTTTGTGGCATTGTGTCAGGTGAAAGTGTTCAGTTCCATATTAATCTTAATGGAACTTTTAATGTGTAGTTGGGAGAACTTTGAGCCAGTAGGTGGTATGCTACCTCAGCCAGAATGGACAGCATGGGACCAAACAGTTGAGTATTGTGCTTTTGCTTATCAACAATACATGGTCATATCGTCCTTGCGCCCTCAGTATAGATATCTTGGTGATGTTGCCATTTCACATGCTACTGGAGCTGTTTGGCATCGCAGGCAGCTGTTTGTGTCTACACCTACCACGATTGAGTAAGATTAATGCTCTATATATCATACAAGAAAACTTCTGTTTTGTGTCAGTTACCTTGAAGGCTGCTTCCATTTGGATGAAACAAACTAAAAATCAAATTTAAGAACTGTTTTGCGGCACATGTGTATCAACAGTTATTAATTATCTAGATGATGCATAATCCAACTTCCCAGAGATTATAACTTTTGAAAAGAATTCCTCTGATTCTGACATTGTTAAGGGCATGTCGACCTTGATCTGTTACTTTCTAAAACAAAATATCTGGGGAGGAATGCTAATACTTTCTTCCTGCCTGGATTTCCAGATGTGTTTTTGTGGACGCGGGAGTTTCTGAAATTGATATAGAGACTAGGAAGATGAAAGAAGAACTGAAGCTTAAGGAGGCGCAGGCTAGAGCAGTTGCAGAGCATGGAGAGTTAGCCTTAATCACAGTAGAAGGTTCCCAGGCTGCGAAGCAAGAAAGGATATCTTTGAGGCCCCCCATGCTACAGGTGGGCATTTCTTGCTTTTACATGAGATATGTTATATATGTAACAATTTTGAAGCATAATTTTCTAGGTCTAAGCTTGTGTTGCATATGTGTAGACATCTACGTCAAACTAGCAAGAGTCTTCCTCATGTGTTACTTTTTTATTGTAGGTGGTGCTTTTGCTTTTTTCCAAAATGCTCCATCTGTTCCGCCATTCTTATCATTGCCAAGACAATCTAGAGGTGATGGTGATGACATTATGGATGAAAGAAGGATCAATGAGGTAGCTGTAGGTGGTGGGGAGTCTCAGTAGCAGTAACTCGTTTCCCAGTGGAGCAAAAACGACCAGTGGGGCCTCTTGTTGTTGCTGGTGTACGGGATGGAGTTCTTTGGCTCATTGACAGGTACTAATAGTCTCCTGTTCTTACATTTAGACAAGACTGACTCTTGTTAAAACATTCCTTATTCGATGCAGACTGTATGAATTGGTGAATTGGTTATCTTCGCTGGAGATATGTATATTCAATTAGGTTATGAATTTTCCTTTTCATTCTTAGTATGCACTAAATAGGATCGCATCTGGCCTTCTGAATTCCAAGGTTTCCACTAGCACCAAAAATATGGATTCACAGATTTTACCATATTTCTGCATCTGTTATCTAGAATACAATATCTTTCCATGATCTTCATTTTAGTCACTATAATGATTATATAAATATTAAACCTAAGATAGAGCTTCTTGTCTGACACCTCCATTTTCTTGGTAGGTACATGTGTGCCCATGCCGTATCACTGAATCATCCCGGTATCCGTTGCCGTTGTCTTGCTGCTTATGGGGATGCTGTCAGTGCAGTTAAATGGTATGGATATGTTTCTCATTATCTCGTGTTTACATGAGTAGTGAAGTAGCTGGAATACTTATACGACGTTTTTGTTGTTGCGCAGGGCAAGTAGGCTTGGGAGAGAACATCATGACGATCTGGCACAGTTTATGCTAGGGATGGGATACGCTACAGAAGCTCTTCATCTGCCTGGAATATCTAAGAGGTAAATAAAACATATAATGTTTGTTGCAGCTATTCCTTTAATTTGGTTCTACTATTCACAGTATTCTCTAGTCTCTGTAGTGTCAACTCACACCAAAATGCCATCAGTGATTATTTTCACTTTGCCTCAGAGTTCACAATTCAATATAAAAAAGGAAGAATATTTAAACTTAGCTTTATGTTTTCTCAGGCTGGAGTTTGATCTAGCAATGCAGAGCAATGATCTAAAGAGGGCTCTTCATTGTCTTCTCACAATGAGTAATAGCAGGGATATTGGACAAGATGGTGTAGGCCTCGATTTGAGTGACATTCTATCTTTGACAGCTACTAAGAAAGAAGATGTTGTTGAAGCTGTAGAGGGAATAGTGAAATTTTCAAAGGAGTTTCTTGACCTTATAGATGCTGCAGATGCCACTGGGCACGCCGAGATTGCTCGCGAAGCTCTCAAAAGACTGGCCACTGCAGGTTCAGTCAAAGGTGCTTTACAGGGTCATGAGTTGCGAGGCCTTGCATTACGCCTGGCAAACCATGGAGAATTGACACGCTTAAGTGTATGTCTGCAATTTCTCTTTCATTTGATTTCTAATTTGGTTTCTCTTACTAGGATTTGTACAGAACTCTAAAGACCGTTGTGTTGTTCACTAGATAGGATCTATCTAACTAACTGTCAGACGGAATATGTGGTTTTGATATTATACTCTGTATCTGCACGGTCCCTAATTGAAAGACTATTTTAACTTTGTTGCAGGGTCTGATAAACAATCTAATCTCCATAGGCCTCGGGCGAGAATCAGCATTTTCTGCTGCAGTTCTGGGAGACAATGCGCTCATGGGGAAGGCATGGCAAGACACAGGGATGCTCGCAGAAGCTGTGCTTCATGCCCATGTAAGATTTCTTTTTGCAGTTTATAAGTAAATCTTGTATTGTTTCTGACTTCATCTACTGTAATTATTCACAGGCACATGGTCGACCAACTCTAAAGAACTTGGTCCAAGCTTGGAATAAAACGCTGCAGAAGGAAGTTGAGCAAGCTCCATCTTCTAAAACCGATGCTGCAAGTGCGTTTCTGGCTTCTCTTGAGGATCCAAAGCTCACGAGTTTATCAGATGCATCCAAAAAACCTCCAATCGAGATTCTACCTCCCGGAATGTCTTCAATCTTTGCTTCCATTACTGCTCCCAAAAAACCTCTACTTACTCAGAAGACTTCACAGCAAGAACCAACTAAACCATTGGCTATTGAAGAACCAACTAAGCCACTGGCTATTGAAGCTCCTCCATCTTCTGAGCCATCACAGACTGAATCAGCGCCTGAAGCTGCAGCCGCTACCAAGTCAGAAGCACCTGTGGATGGACCAGTGACAGAGACAGTGTCTGAGCCACCTCCCGTAGAAGGGGAAACTTCTTTGGAAGAAAAAAGTGATCCGTCTTCAACTCCAAATACAGAAACAGCTGTATCCACAGAGGACAATAGCCAAACAACAATGCCGCCTGAAACTGTTACAACGCCATCTGAAGCTGTTACAGCTCCACCACGTGAAACTGTTGCAGCTCCACCGCCTGAAACTTTTGCAGCTCCACCACATGAAACTGTAACAGCGCCACCGCCTGAAACTGTTACAACCCCACTACCACCGCCTGAAACTGTTACAACAACAGTGAAACCAACAGAGAATGCAGCAACGGAGAGGCGACAAGTAACCAATCATCCTCCAATAAGAAGCAAACCAATTGAGTTTGATTTCTTGGATGGCTAAGCCAAAGTTTGCACAGAAGATCCCAAAATGAAGACAGTGGCAGAGTGTATATCTTTTAGATCAAGCTTTGTGGCCAAATTGACCAGAGGAAGAGGACGATGCGTTCATGATAATCGTCACACTGTTCGTGTTTAAGTTAGTTCTATTTTGTAATGTATCATTTTTGTTTTTTGTTTTTTCATTTATCTGGGCGTTAAATGGTTTGTATTATTATTATCAAACAAACCTCTATGAGGTTACGTATCTTGTGAAGCGTGTAAACTGATTAAACGGCATTTGATTAGTATCAAAATTGCTTTGATTATTTTTTCCCTAAATCTATATTTGTTTGAATATTAAGAACAACGCAAGTTCAACCAACTCACAATGTTAATACTTTTTCACTATGATTAATACTAAGTTGCTTTATGATTTCCACAGTTTTAGGAGATTAGTTTTGATTTCGTTTTAAAACTCCCCATTTGACATTGGAATTGGACGTATTCGTACAAAAGAATGTGAAATGTGTAGTCTTTGGCCCTTAACGACCGACTTGAGACCTTCGGAATCATCCAGAAGTATTATCATAGATGAGTTTGGTGAACAAGAAGAAGCGAGATTGGGTTGTTTCTGTAATCGTCTGATTGGCGATAAATCCTCTTTCTCCTTCTCATTTCTCTTCCCCTTTCTCTCTCTCTCTCTCAGCCGTAAGAGAGAAACAAAAAAAAAAGGCGCAGCAGAGCCTTTTTCTCTTCAGCAAATCATCAAAAAGCTTAAATCTTTATTATCAGAATCAAAGATTGGGTTTATCATCTAAAGCCATGTCACATATGGTGTTTCAGAGCGTCGTCGCTCCCAAACCCTTATCTCCTCTCAAACCATGTTTACCTATCCCTCGTCCACTCACAACTCTGCCTTGTAAGCTCCGTCGTGGCTTCGTTAGGGCTTCTTCATCTTTTCTTATCGATTCCGTTGGAGATTCAGTTTCAGGTCTTGAGCGTTGCTTACAGCTGCCATCGACCGTTGAGCTAGGCCCATCTTCCTCTGGCTCTTTCTCTGTGAGTGCTCAGATGTGTCCTGTGATGAAAGGGAAGTTTGGTTCTGTTGGAGCTGTAACTTTGGAAAAAGGGAAGCTTGATATGACCCAGAAGATATCTGAGTCCACTCCTGAGGTCTCTCTCTTTTCTTTTCTTTCTGGTTCACTTTGCTTGAGCAATAATTTGGTGAATTGCAAGAATTTTCAGTGTCTGTGTTTTCTTGTTCACAATCCTAATCCAAGAATTTGGAATAGTTTGGTGAAATTGTCTCTAAAGGCTATACCTTTTTATATAAAGGCTATATGAGTTTGTTTTATCCTCTCTGTTCTGATTCTTTTTATGGTTCATCAAGTTAGTCATGGAGGGCAGGGAGTTCATAATTCTTCAGAGTCTCTAGCAGTGTCCTTGAACTACTAGATTTTGGTCTTGCTTCTTTGTTCTATGCAAAATCAACTTTATTCTTGGATTAGGCATTACTTGATTATAAGCCGAATTAGTTGATCATTTGTTTCGTGTGAATTACATGGGGGATTTTAAATTGTTATAGATAACATCAATGAGATGAAGCATTTTGTAGCTGAAAAATATGTTACGATAATCAGCGGATGCAAAAACCTTAGGAATAAGATTTTCCTTGGAGATAGCAGTTGTGGGATGATATAGATTCTGCAGTGAATCTATTTTCAACCGATCAGAAAAGAATAGCTTTGTGGATTTCTTATTTCATGTTTCATTACAGATTGCAACTGGAGGAGGTGGTGGAAACATTGGAAAGATTATCAATAACGGTGGTGGGGATGAAGGTGACGATGATGGTGATGATGATGTTTACTTTGATGAATATGATGAGGACGATGATAGAGATGACGATGGACTTTTAAGGCGTAGGATGTTCTTCGCAGAGGTAAGAGATCTTTACGCTTGTGTTTTGTTGATATAGTTTTCATGTATTTTATCGTCATTGTGTCATTTATGTTTGTTTTTTCCAGCTTTTTGACAGGAAATTTGTTGATGCTGTATTGAACGAATGGCAAAAAACAATGATGGATTTACCTGCCGGTCTCCGTCAAGCATATGAAATGGTGAGATATCCTTTAAGCTTTCTGTTTATGGTTTTAGGATGTTGACATCTTTGAACTTATGGAAACTTGTATGCAGGGTTTGGTCAGCTCAGCACAGATGGTGAAATTCCTTGCCATAAATGCTCGACCTACAACAACTAGATTGATCTCCCGTGCTCTTCCTCAGGGGTTGTCTAGGGCCTTTGTCGGCAGGTAATTTTGTGGGTATCTTCTGAGATCCATCTGACCCTGTGGACTTCATTGTCTCTAAAGTTATAAGTTTCTTTTTGGTGATACTATATGCAGTCTTTGACTATGTGACTGTCTTGTATAGGATGTTGGCGGATCCTGCATTTCTCTATAAGCTTCTTTTGGAGCAAGCTGCCACGGTTGGATGCTCGGTTTGGTGGGAGGTGAAGAATCGTAAGAATAGGTATGTTCCTTTCCATGTACCTAAACTTTCTCTCATTTGAAGGTTGTGTAGCTTCTTGTTTCTTGTCCTAAATTTTTTTCTCTATTTTTTGCAGGATAAAAGAGGAATGGGATCTTGCACTTATAAATGTTCTTACTGTATCAGCATGCAATGCAGCTGCTGTTTGGTTGCTAGCTCCATGTCGTTCCTATGGAAACACATTCCGGTTTGACCTGCAAAATACACTACAAAAGCTACCAAACAATGTATTTGAAATGAGCTATCCTCTTAGAGAGTTCGACTTGCAAAAGAGATTTCATTCTCTTTTCTACAAGGCTGCAGAGTTGTCCATTCTTGGACTTGCAGCAGGAACTCTCCAGGGTTCATTGTCAAATTTTCTGGCGGGAAAGAAGAAAAACAGGTCATCACATACCTTCTGTTCCTAGGATTATAAATCTCTCAGGTCATTTGGGTCTTTTTTTCAGCTCATGGTTGACTTATGACTTAAATGTATTTTTGTTCTGACAGAGTATCTGTGACAGTCCCATCAATCAGCACATATGCTCTTGGTTATGGCGCATTTCTTGGAATATATGCAAACTTGAGATATCAACTGTTATGTGGATTTGATAGATCAATAAGCAGCCACTTTGATGTCATAGGCGTAACACTTTTCTTCAGCACTGCCTTGAGGTATTCCTCTCTTCCTCCCACTCATCTATATACACAACATATATAAATATGGAGGCACACGTTGGAAGTTTGGATTTTGTTTTGCAAAACTCAGTCTTGGGAATTACGAAACCTTTAATCTGGGGATCAAAGAACGTTGATTTATATTTACACCCATGAATTAGAAGGATTTGTATGATGATTATGGATGGATGTGGTACAGGATTATGAATACTCAGTTAGGGGAGAGGTCAAGACAAGTATGGCTAGGTGTGGAGGCAGACCCGCTGGCTCAGTCAGATGATCTGCTGGCAAAAGCATACAACCGACCCTCAGATGAAACAGTAACAAAACCATCTTCAAGATGGTTCATCTCAAAGAATGCAATTGTCTCAGGGCTACTTGGGAAGAAGCAAGAGGACTCAGTTTCAGATCCTCCACCTCCAAAGGCTCGGCGAAAGAGGATCGTACGGAAGAAGGTGGCTGCATCTGCCTCTTAAATAGCCAACAAAACCTCTAAAAATGTCACAATTTAGCCCATGGAAGAGCAACAGTGAGGTTTTGTTCATTTGAGCCACACATGAAAAGTTTTGTTGCCAGAGGAAGAAGAGATCACCAAACTTGGGGATTTGAAAAAAAAAAAAAAAAAAAAAAGCTCTATAGCCTTTTTTTTTTTTTCTTTATGACTCGTGATCTCTCAAATCTTTTAAGTGTTTTTGGAAAGAAGACATTTTTATTTTTTTTTAGATATGGTGATGTATCTCTGGTTAACTCTCCAATTACCATTTTGTATTTTCACCTTTTTATTACCTTACTCATTGTTTTAATAAATAGCCACATCTTTTATGTTCTTAGTACTTTTCACAGTAATCCATGTTGATATAACAATATGATGTTCAAGATACCATTAAACGCCAGTAAAATGGCAATTTAGGGGATCGAACGCCTAATTGTATCCATGAGATTTTGAAGTTAACATCCAAAACATATTCTTGATAAACAAAAATTTTGTGCCCAATACACATTCCACACTACAGCAATTTAAATGCCAATGTTATTTGAGCTTTTTCTTAGCATATTACGAAATGTCATCTATGATACAGTAAGTATACAGTTGCAATTAATTTAAGAATCTCCGAGTACCATTCTTCAGTTTTTTATTTGCAGCCATTAGAATTCAACAAAGTGACTATCAATGGTCTTGAGCTTCTCCAACTCCTCTCCATTAGCAATTCCATTATCAACGTACAAAATCTGTATGCATATATCATCATAATCTTTCCCAATCAAACTCTTGACGAATTACAAATCACTCAACTATACTGCTTTACCTGATACTCGGGACACGTCAGTGTGTGAGCTCCTCTTTAAGATATCCCTCCCACCTCTCTTCTCTACAAGCGCTTTCTCTATATCTTTTGTAACCTGCATTCGCATTCAAGTCTCATCATCTTTAATCACATTCAATGTTCATACATAGACTTGTTGTGTCACTATGTTTCCTATTCATGAAGAAACAGTATACTCACCTGAGCCGGGTCCAAAATCAAGAGATGGTATTGAGGAGTAAATGTAGTTCCTTGCGACCGCCTCTGAATCCCAACAATTGTTCTTGAGTGCCCTTCATGTTGGAAATACAAGGGCCTGCAGTACACATGATTACAACAAATCACGAGCCCATACAGAATATGTTTTGAAGTTGTAAAAGACATTGTCGAAATCAAGAACTGAAACAGAACAACCTACCCTTTGTTAGTCATATGAACACCGGAGAAAACATTCAACCTGTTATCTGAGAAGTAATTCCAAACCCACTCCATTAAAACTGCTCCTTTGCTGATCCTAGAAGAGTTAGAACCATGAGAGTGAACTGATTTTCCCGTCCCACTATCGCCCTTTTTAATCACGTATCTGTCCATGGGACCAATTGGCTTTACCTTAGGAGCAATAGCAGAACCAGGAACTGAAAGATACATCGATTGAGATTTCTTGGGAGCAAAATCAACAATCCTAGCTTTTAACCCGAAAGAACGTAATAGCGCAGCACATTCAGTAGTTCCAATCCATCTCTTGCAACCAAAGATTCTATTATCAAAATGAAGAGCTCCAGAAACATCAAAACCATTTTTCCAAGCTAACTCGAGCCACCGCTGAAGCGAGGGAATGTCAGGAACAAAGTTAGAGCCACCAAAGAGAACTCTTTTAGCTTCATCATCTCTATGAGATAGCAAGTGAGAGCATTGCATTTGAATGTTCTTCCATCCACATCCCCAACCCTTATCCTCCTTTGAAGATTGAAAATGATCAACAATTCCTGATAGTAAACTAATACTGCACTCTAAAGGTTTCGATTTCGATTTAAGCTCAAATTCTAAACAGTTTCTCAGCAAACAAATCAAACCACCATTTCCAATACTATAGAATGAGCTCTTGGTCTGTGAACGCACCAATGAATCATCCAAGTTCTGCAGAAATGAAACGACTTTGTCAATTGGGGTTTTTTGTATTCAATGATGAGATAAGGATCGAAGAAGGCATTACAGATGAAGTGGAGGAAGAAGGAGAAGGATCAGAAGAAGAAGAAGAAGAAGAAGAAGCGAGTTGCAGAGCCAAGTGATGGTCTTGTGCGATTAGTGGATCGATTTCATCGTCTTCGAAGTGAGCATTCACATGGCTGAATCATAAACAGACTCATCAAGACCTCGATAGATGCAAGGAGTCTAAAAATGGAAGAAATTTGTTACCTTTGGATTAGGGAGAGAGGAAACGTAAGATTACAGACGGGACACGAAGATAACATTTTTTTATTCGCAGAAGAAACAGACGAAATCGTAAGATTGTGAAGGAAGAGACTTTTTTTTTTCCTTCTGTATAGTTTTCGCGCCGGAGGAACTGATACAAATTAATCTCCGCCGGCGTCGAGCAGGCCTGCGTTAGAATAATTGGAGTGCGTGTGCATTGTCATTGTCGACGTCATAAATTGATCATTATCATTTCTCTTTTTGGAATTTAATTATTATTGATTTGGATTCTAAAATAACTTCAAATTGACAAATGTTACTGAATCTATTTTTAAACCCCAACAAAAAAAGAAACCCAACAAAAAAACTGTTGCCGACCTCAAAACGACATGATGAAACTGTTAAATGGTCAATTTATGAACTAATTAGTATTTTTGGGGTCAAACAAATAAGTTGATTTAATCGCTGCTTTTTGTAGCGAGATAGAACATAAATTAATTTAATATAACCAAGCAGGCCCAAGGCCTTGGCCCATTTCATTAAACTCCTACCTTCCTAGGTTTGGTGAGATAGATCTTGAAAACTCTCTATGCTACCAAATTTTTCTTCGTTGAATTTTTTTTTTTTAACTATTTTTTTGGTGATCTTGCAGTATAATAAAAATTGGAACTTATTTTCTATATAGCAATGGTGCTAACGTAACATAGTTGCTGTCTTGCTGACGTGATTGGGTGTTTAAAAATCTAATTGGGATATTTTGATGAATGATGATATATTAATTAATTATATAATAAAGAGACACTGATCACT
This sequence comes from Cardamine occulta, assembly GCA_028015245.1. NCBI lineage: Eukaryota > Viridiplantae > Streptophyta > Magnoliopsida > Brassicales > Brassicaceae > Cardamine > Cardamine occulta. The sequence continues at coordinate 12,764,929 of CM051384.1, forward strand.
AATCAGCATCTATAGAGCATATTCCAACTAAACATTCTAACAGTTGGCAACACACTGTGTTTTGCAATATTAATTTTGAAAATCGATATCAAAATCTGGCCATAATCTATTTTCATTGTTTAGTAGCTTTGACTTTTTTCTTTTCTTTTGCCAAAGTTTAGTAGCTTTGACTAAACCGGTAAAAAACGTATTCTTCTTGTTTTTTTTTTTGGTAAAATACGTCTTGGATTTTAACAAATGAATCCGGATTCGAGTTTCCCACTGTAACATTATCGACAAAAAAACTTAACTCTAATTATTTGGTTTAAGCGAACGTCAATTATAAAATGAATTGAATTTAACTTCAAATTCGAATCCTAATCTTTTATGTTAAATGGCATAATAAGATAGAGAGATGTAATAAACCGATAAGAAATGTGTGAATTTGAAAGACTAGCTAGGCCTAGACGTGTACATTGAACCTAGACGTGTATTCGAACTATGCCAAGCCATTCATGGGTGACCTTCTTCTTGCCATTTTCTAATAATATTCCATGATTTGAGATGTTTCATAACAATCTGCTTTTTTTCATAATTTTGTAAATTTAATCAAAATTTAGACATTATTTCACCCAATTATAACCAAAATCTAAAACAAGTGTGCATTAGTTACAAAAGTTCACAAACACGATGATATAAAAGCTTGGAAATGAAACGTGTGACGCGAAACAAAACAAATCTAGCAAATTAGGTTCAACAAATGTAGTTTGTGCGGAAAAAATGTTGAGTAGATCTTCTAATAAATACAATGAAGATAAAATAAACTAAACCTAAATAGCTATCAACTTGTAATTAAAATTTTTAAATATTTTGAGAACTCGAAAAATATACATAAGAAAATGTTAATCGTACTTGAATCACTCTATTTTTTGGAAGTTGGTGTGTTGTGCAAGTGTGATTTACAAAATCATAATCAACAAACGAAATTAAACCGCGTGCATATATATGAAACATGCATCCACATATATATTATATTTTATGTAAACGATAACAAAATGTTGGACAAACGTCGGTTAAACCCAACCACTCTTTTTAATTAATTTTAACCATGACACACCATTCATAAATCATAACGAAAGTATTCTTAGTTTTCCCGATATACATACCAATAAAGAAATAGCTAATAAGTAATTTAGGAATGAAAAATCAGAGCGTAACTTTAACTATACAAGAATAGCTGTATAATCGTGACGGCCCTTGACTTTGGGAAAAATGGTCCAATTAAGAAAAAGAAGTGGGAATGTGGGTTACATCGACGGCTATAATAGGCGGAAGATTTTAGTGGAAATGATAAAGGTGAGAAAATGATTTCCACATTCATTTTACCAATTAAGAAAAATAGTGGAAAATTTTAGTTTTTCCATTTCCTATTTCTATGCAACAACAAACAACCAACATAAACTAGCAAAACAGAAGAAATTTTTGTTTTTTGATAAAAAAAACTAAGAATACTTTCGTTATGATTTATGAATGGTGTCATGCTGACAATTAATTAAAAAGAGTGGTTGGGACTGAGCGGTTGAACCATTTGTCCAACATTTTGTTATCGTTTACATAAAATATAATTTATATGTGGATGCATGGTTCATATATATGCACGCGGTTTAATTTTGTTTGTTGATTATGATTTTGTAAATCACACTTGCACAACACACCAACTTCCAAAAAAATAGAGTGATTCAGAAGAAAATTTTACAGTAGTCAGTCTCATGGATGTGGAATTGAGACGAATATAACTAAAAATAAAGTTACTAGTAAAACTATTTTATTAGTTATATTATTCACTCTATAGTATAGAGTTTATGGAAACTCTTAATACGATCCTTGAGTTCTCCACATCTCCTCCCACCCAAACAGTAAACGAAATGTTTCCGTTGAAGCACAATAGAACTTTTGCAACTGGACAGATTCTCATTATTTTCCTATCAGAAATTTGTTTTAACCCTACTTATTATTTTCAAAATTCTAATTAGATTCCGTATGTTTAGGAGTTTCTTTTTACTTATTTGCTTTCAACATTTAACATCATTATATATGTACCCATAAGAAAGTAATTGAATGAAATTAACAGAAAACTAAAAAAAAAAAAAAAAGTGTTTTGCTTTAAAACAAGTGGGGTTTCATTGAAAATTCAAATACTCTTTCTTTCAAAGTATTTTTTAGTACCCAGACAACTTTTTCGCAAATATAAAATATTTTCAAATATTTCTTTCAAAATACTCGCTAAGGTAACCATTTGAAATATATGTAATTGCATACGTAGTATAGTACGATATATTTACAGGAAAAAAAAAACAGATTCTACGTACCTTAAATATTTCGTGTACTTTCTTGAAAATTATCAACATTTCATTTGTAGATGCGTGTCATAAACATAGATATTGTATTGAATCACAAGGGCCGACCCACAGGTTAGGATACAAGGTTAACTGATACCGATAATATTTTGTAATATTCATGTTTAATACTCTAATTTTCATATACTGTACACCTAAAATTAGTCTATTAGCTTGCACTGCACCCGGTTTAATCTCATAAAAGAGATCCCGTTTGCACCTCTTTTTAATTAATTATTGTTGATAAAGATTTGTACACGTCTGTTAAATAAAATTCATCAAACTAGAAATTACTAATGCATTGACTCAATCATCATTTTGTTTCATTGGATATAATAGTAGTAGATACATTTTTCTGTGGTTGGCTTTTTAACCAAATCACATTATATGGAACATAGTATTTGAGTGTTTTAATTATTTGTGTTCATTAGACAATGAGATTCAATTTTTATTTACTCAAATGTCATCTTCTTCATTGTTAGATTTCAAATACTATATTTTCTTAATATGTATCAACTTAAATAAGTAAAAAATCTAGAATATTATAACTGAACCAATATATTTTATTGTAGTGATTAATACTTTTAATAGATTTTTTTTTCTACTCTAACTACATTTTTGTCTCTAACCAATAAAACAATTTGAAGGTACCACTAAAATTTTGGCTAATAGTAATTGGATCTAACGTGCATGTCGGAAAATAATTAAAAAAAAAATGTTCTAGAGGAAGGAAAAAAACTCACCAGAAATAAAAAAAGGAAAACAAGAGATAGATAGATAGATACATTGAACCTAGACATATACCCACGCAAACCCAAGTCGCAGTTACGCCTATTAATAAAGAACGTTCAAGAACCAAACACAAAGCAAACAAAGAACATAGAAAAGAAAAGAAAAAGAGAAAAATCCTCAAAATCTTTTAAAAACCTTTAAAGAAGAAAATGGGGAAAGGAGGAAACTATGTGACGGTGGCGGCTTCAGAGGTGGAGGAGCTACGGAGGAAGAACGGAGAGATGGAAAAGGCGGTGGAGGATATGAGGAAAGAGATGTTGCAGTTGTGGCGGCGGACACAGGTGGCGGAGGAAGCTGAGGAGCGTCTCTGCTCTCAGCTGGCTGAACTTGAAGCTGAATCTTTAGACCAAGCTCGTGATTACCACTCTCGTATCATCTTCCTTATGAACGAACTCTCTCGTCTCTCTTCCTCACCAGACTCGGTCTCTCCTTAGGATAGATATTTTGTGTTAAGGATAGATTCTTAGATTGTTGGATGTACGTAAAACAATTGGCTCATATCAATGCCAATCTGTAGATTTTTTTGTTTTTGTTTTAAATTTTGAATTTCTCGTCGGAAATTCAATATAAACCATAAACCGATGTTGTTGCTTGTTCATCCGATTAGTCGGACTTTGGACAAAAGTCAAAACATATCTAGTCCAAAATCTAATTAAAAATATGAAAAATGTCGGCAAAAGGTGATGGATAAAAGTCTTTGAAAATAAAGCAAAATATATTCGATTTTTTGGTTTGAAAGAACTTGAATTTTGTTTAAAGTAATTAAGAAATAATTATTTCCATTTTTCATATGTGAAATATCCAATTGTAAGAATATTTTGAGTAATTGAAATAACAAGTTTGATCAAAGTTATTTACAAATGAAGATTATGATTTTTTATTTTTTTTTAGACTAGTTTTAATCTGTGTCGTCTATGAAAGAGTTTTTGGCCTCTCCATTGAGTCGCTGACATTGCAACAGTGGTTCTGGTCTTTGATAGAGTTTATTGTAAGAAAACAGATGGGAAAATGAAAACTTGGTTTGTTTTATGGGAGAAAAATGAAAACGAATTTACGGATCCAACGTTTGTGTAATATGTTCACATAATATAATAAATAATTTGTTTGGGAACAAATCTAGTTTCTAAGAATATTTAATTGCATTTTAAGTCAAGCTAGTCGAAACTCGAAAGCACAATAATATTTTGTGTTTGTTTGGGAACAAAGTAGTTTCTAACATACCATCAATGAACTGACTAAACCTTTTAGAGTTTTTTTTTTATGTTTTGTCAACCAAGAATTCAAAATATATAAACTGCATTATGCGATTAAAGAGAAAACCAAGTATATGCAATCCATTCTGAAATATTTTTAAATACAAAACAAATGAGCTTGAAGTTTTTTTCTTATCTCGAAAAAATTGTGACTTTATTCAAAAGATTCGTCGACCTATGGGATGGTGTAGCTAATTGGAAAGCTAAATCCTAAAGAGAAGGATAGGATAATTTGTTGGCAAATAAAAAGATCCCATATGTTATCGATATATGGCCTCACATCACATGCCTTCGAGTCATTTTCATGAGTATATATGTGTTTGTATCAATTACTATTTGATGAAGATGACTATGTGATAAACCTAACGTGAACAAAATAGAAAATCAACAATCCATTTTTGTAACTACAACCCAAAGTTTTGAATGGTAAAACGCAATCGTATATATCTCACATTGTGCTCCAAATTGGGTATCTCTTTTTCGAGTATAATACTTTAGGTTTGTAATCATCTTTTTCTTTAACTATTTGTAATCGTTTTAATATTGGTATAAAGTTAAACATTGAAACTCGGCTTGTTTATTTTTATATTTCTCTTGAAAAGTAAAAACATTGCATAATATATATACTATGCAAGAATCTAATTAAGGAAAAAAGCATATTCGATTCTTATCTTTTTCTTGTCAAGAAGCATATGAAACTCGGAATATTGAATGATTATTAACGCCAAAACACTACAGTTTTTCCTCTTTTTGTTTTAGTTAAAACACAATGACCACACTACTCAGGAGCCATCGACAATGACATTTCACATGGTTTTTATAACACGATTTTTGTTTATTATTGTAGTGGAGATATTTTGATTAACAGTCATTAAGCACATGGAGATTCATTACACTTTTTTTTTCAAATCATATAGCGATTTGCATCTTTCTTAACCCATAATGACCATAAGAGAAACTTTTAAACTTTTAAAGATTATGAAGATGTTTTTGTTAAAAGAAAATTTAACATAATAAATTTGCAATCGAAGCAAAAAATTAAAGTTTATTGCTACCAACATCAGCCACCAGAAAAATAATAATAATAGAGCTTCGAATCCATAAATGTATAACAGCTTACACAGACCAAAGCCTCAAAGACAGAGAGGCCTCTCAAGCCTCAACCACGACTACCCTTTTGCCCTTGAGCTCAGGGTCCCTGTATAATCCACCACAATAAACTTCAATTAAGTTCAGTGATTTCACAGATTCATGTGTCTGAAAATAGAGAGAGAACTTAGATTTCAAACCTCTGGATATGGTCTAGTATCAGTAGCCTTGGTCCAGGTGGGATGCTTACGTCTCTTAGCGCACTGGACACACACAGAGTTTAAGATTTCGATATAAGACAGTTAGTTTTAGTTGAAACAGATTATGAAATATCAAAATCTCAAGACAATGTAGTACCTATCAGTGAGCAATGGCAAAGTTGGATCTGCTAACAAACCCTTCTTGAAGTTCTTCTCGTACTTCTCTAGACCTAGTTTCAACAGCATAGATCTCCCCCGTGTGTAATAAGGATCTTCAATGCTTGGTTTAGAGAACCTTTCACCCAACTGAACAAAACCAAAAAGATGAGAAAAGAAACTCATGTTTAATGACACGTCTGCCTAGTTTCAAGAGTCTCCTAGATATATAATCACTCACCTTGAAAAATATTCCTTGAAAAAGAGCGAAACCAGCGGCAGTAGCTATTGCTTTACCAGGCTGTCCTTGTAATCCTGCGCTCACCAGAGAATACGCAGCTCCAGATCCTAATGCTGCGACCACACTGCACAATTAAAAATCAAGAAAGTCTTACAGCCATTGAGTTTCAACAAAGAAACAAATAAGCAACTAAAAATCTTCACCCATCAAAGATTTGTGTTTAACTTGTTTCGTATTAAGCATCAGAGTAATCAAAGGAGAGATTGTAACTTTGTGAAGCAATAAATGATGAAACAAAAGAAAAGTCATATCTTTCCCATTGTCATGGTCCAAAGAAGCTGATTAAGACCTGTAACTCGTGTCAGCTATACTAAAAACCTAACCAATGATCAGAAAAGTGACAAGTGCAAAGCATAAACAGACAGTAATTGTATCTAACAACAGCTCTAGAGTTGAGTTTCTAAGATCATTAATGAAATGTTAGAACCAGGAAACAACAACTCAAACACACAATACAAGCTTAGTGAACGCTACAGCTACACTTAGATTAAGATTTTGCTACAACTTTCAAGCATCAAAATGAAACTTACGCAGACTCTAAATCCTCCTTGCCTCTAATCCGTTTCATAATACAAGCAATACCAGCATTAACACCAGTTATCGCAGCAAAGTTCCGAGCTTGAACCAATGGCCCACCCACAAGAGCCTACACATTTCAAAAAAATCTCTTCCATAAATCAAAAACTTCAAAAAATAGCAATAAATAGTGAAAGTGACAGAACCAAGTTATAAAATTAGGGTTTAATGGAAGTGTTAAAACCTGAGTTTGCTTCAACGAAGCCATTGCTTGAGGGTCAAGACCGGATTGAGGCATTTCAGGGAGAGAGTTCCCATAAGCCAACCGATGAATGCTCCTTGAACTCCGCCCATGGCGGTGACGATGGCGGCTTCTACCGGTAACTTCTGCTTTGACAACCATGACTTGAAACCTGTCTCCACCTCCTTGAATTTGACTTGAAACTGCTGAATTGGATTCTGTTGATCTTTCATTAAGCTCATCACCGCCATTGTTTCTTGCTTCTTGTCTTCTCCGTTTTTCACCATTTCTTCACTGTCACTTTGCTTCTTCTCTTCCTTCTTCTCTTATCTCCCTCCTTCCATTTCTACCATGTATTATTGGGCCTTAATAGGCCCACAAGATGATAATAGATTGGTCTAATTGGGCTGTCGACGTGGGGATAGTATTGCCCTTTCAACCAAACACCCGAACAAGCAGTTTGTGTGCCCAATCTTCCCGTCGTCTTCTCACACACTTCGATCTCGCCGCCGGCGAGAGCTTTGCTTATTCCATCAGTCCAATTAGATTCTTTTCACTGCTCTCGTATCCGGATTTCGACCTCCATAGATTCGCAAATCGATCAATTTTGTCTTCTTCTTCAGGTGAGCTTCAATTTCATGGGTTTTTTCATCAAATTAATGGTTTTTAAGGTCTCTATTAGGGTTTTGATATGCAAAAGTACTACCTGAATCTACGAGCTGATTTTGTTTAAATTGAGTGGATATTGAAGTGTGGAAGAAGCTTGGATTGTTGTTTTGAGCTCTCAAAAAGTGAATTATGAGCAGCTCTAGAGAGGGATCTCCCGATCCCGATTGGCTCCGCTCTTTCGAGGTTTCCGATTCAATCTGACTTCTGTTTATAATTGATTTTTTGAATTATTGGCTTGCTTGTTACAGAAACACAATTGAAAATTGGATTCTTTTGTTACTCAGGCACCAACCACTTCATTGTTGTCACTATCATCACTGTCTAAATCTTCTCCAGATGATAGTCCTTATAGGGAATCTGAAATCACTTCGTCTCTCCCTGTGCCTGATGACTCTGAAGCCACTGTGATTCTTGAGAAAGAATCGGTGGAGTCTCTGTCTAGGAAGACTTCTAAAACGAAGGTTGTGACGAAGCAAGTGAGTATCGAGCAAGTGTTTTCTCGAAAGAAGAAAGCAGACGCTATTCTCAACCTGGAAGGTATGGAATATTTGTTACAGATGATGCTCTGAGATTTAAAAAATAAACACTATGGATCATTTGTTTCTTGATAGAAGCAAGGAGGAGACTAGCAATTTCTGATTTTGGGGGAGTATTATTTAACCGTTAAGCTTTTAAAAGCATGTTTTTGACTGGAGAATCATTTTCAGGGAAGCACAATGGAAGCAAGCATAAGGACAATCAAGTAAGAAACTTTTCGACACTATCTCCATCATACTCAGTAGTGCTTTTGTGCCTCTACTTGCCTTAGTGGGTAGTTATTGTGATTCGAGCTTTTCCTGACACCATGTTATCTGTTTGATAGTTGAATTGTATTGTCAAGATAGTGATATACTAGTTATAAACTTCCTCTTGAGCAGCTTTCCAGCTCTATGAGCGATGATGAATTTAGTTGGCGATCTGTCATGCACTCTATCTATCGTAGTTTTGTATTTCAAGGGTTTGTTGTTTGCATGGATCTGTTTAATTAATGAAATATATTATCCACGGGGTTTTAAATGGCTAATTCTTAATTTTGGGTGGTGTTGAGAAGTTATGATAGCTGTGTTTATTCCTCTATTTAGCAGGGAGGAAACGATTCTGTATGTCTTGTCTCATCTGATTCTGAACCATCCTCCAGTGGTCCAGTAAAGCAGGAAATGAGTGTGCCAATTGAAAAGGATGAGGATTTTGTTCTTGAAGCTAAAGAGGGAGAACCTGCAGTTAAGAAGGCTTCAAAGGAAAAATCTCCAAACTCAAAGACAAAAAGTGGTCGCAAGACACCCAAGAAAGAAAATAGTGAACAAGAAATTGTGAAAAACGAAGGTAAGAATTGTAGCAAAGTTTTGTGAATTTAAGATTCCTCTAAAGCAATGTTATTGTTCATCTATCATGCAGATAAAGATACAGATGCCATTATAGCCGAGGAAGTAACAGCGGATCAGAAGATCAAGCCTTCTTCTGTAAGGACCTTGTGCTAGGGCCACTATTTTTTTTTCTTATCTAGTTCTTCCTTATGACTAATATACAAATTACAGGGTTCAAGTTAAAGATTGCCTTTGGTACTTTCTGAGAAGGTGAATCATAAAAAGGTAATGCAAATAAGGTCCTTTGCACATGGTTTTACACTCGATTTTTTGTATATCATTGCTATGGTGTCTGATGACACTTATGTTCTGGAAAGGCCAAACTGCATCCGTTTTTAGAGTTTTATTTGTAGATATAGCACAGTGATTAACAAAAACAATGAACTATATTTACAGGTGCTCGTTGAATGTGAAGGGGACTCGATAGATTTGAGTGGAGACATGGGGGCTGTTGGACGCGTGGTTGTTTCAGACACAACCGGGGACATGTACTTGGACTTGAAAGGCATGTTCCCCCAAATATACATATCGCTGACTTCACTTTTATGCTTTTGATTTTCCATTTCTCGCATTGAAAGTCCAAAATGGTTCTCTTTAGTTACACTTTATCTTTCATGTTTCAGGAACGATATATAAATCAACAATTGTTCCATCAAGAACATTTTGCATAGTACGTTTTTTGTTATCCATGTACCTTCTTATCAAATTGTAAGGGCACTTGAGCCATACAATTTACTCACACCAGATATCTTGCATTTCAGGTCAACGTAGGTCAGTCAGAGGCAAAGGTTGGTAATTTCTTTTGCGCTTTCTTGTTTCAATGCATATGAATGCTCATACCATCTTAAGTTGTACATACTCCTGCTCATAGATCTTTACTTTGTGTGTACTCTAAACGTTTGTGAAACTAAATTTTAGCTGTTTGTTGGAACTAAAACGTAAATTGGAGCGATAGCCTAAACTTTGGATCATATGTTTCCTTGTCAGATTGAAGCTATTATGAATGACTTCATACAGCTGACACCACAATCTAATGTCTATGAGGCAGAAACAATGGTGGAAGGTCAGCTCGTTTTCTCAGTCTCTGTTTAAAGTGAAGACATTATTGCTACCTTGTCTTCTAGTAGCACTATTCTGGATTTGTTAAACTGGTTTTACACAGATGCATACTTCTCCGGCTAATTTTGTGACTCATTCAGGTACTATGGAGGGATTTTCGTTCGAATCAGATGATGAAGCTAACAAAAACACCAAGACTGCTTCAAAGCCAGATGATCAAAGTGAAGGCGCAAAGGAAGTAACCAACACAAAAGCCAAAGCCAAAGTCAAAGCAAAAGGCGAAAATGTACAAAGACAAAACTCAGAAATCATTCTATGAAATCGTTATAAATCCCTTACACTAAAAGATATTAATTTCATGTGAAATTTTTACAGGTTTTGGGGAAAAAGAGAGGAAGACCAACTAAAGAGAAGCAGCAACCAGCAAAAAAGGCTAGAAATTCTGCTCCTAAAAAGCCAAAAACCAAGAAATGAGTTGTGATATTAATTTCTCCCACTCTTTTTTTAAACGTGACATTTTTCTTTATTCAGTTGAGATAACATTATATACATGAAATAGAGTAGTTTTACATTTTACATGTAAGAGTTGTGAAGCAATTCAAACAATTCAAGGTAATCTAAGAATCTCTGGGAAGACGGTAAACGTAATCTAGTTGTTTCCTTGTATACAGTTATGTATCACTTCTCATTAAAAAGGAAGAATGATGATGATTCATGTTGTGCCCGATTGCCTTAAAGCAGTTAGACTGAAGCCAAGAAGCAATAAGACAGGGTAAGGTCGAAGAATGTTGGAGAAGGAGGGACTCTCTGCAACTCTTTGACTCTGATCCTGAATTGGGGGATTCATAAACTGGTGGTTTGGATCTTCGTTCACGGTAGGAGGAGGCATGAAGTTCCCATTCCCATTCTGATCCTGAGGTGGGGGAGTTATTGATTCCCCATCTGGTCCAGGTGGGTTCTGAGTCAGAGGAGCCATAGGTTGACCATACTGATCCTGAGTTGGTGGAGTCGTAGGTTGATCGTATTGATTCTGGGTAGGAGGAGCCATAGGTTGACCATACTGATTTTGAGTTGGAGGAGCCATAGGTTCACCGTACTGATTCTGAGGCGGGGGAGCCATAGGTTCACCATACTGATTTTGAGTTGGGGGAGCCATAGGTTGCCCGAACTGGTTCTGAGGCGGGCTGGGAGGATCCGAGTTCTGGCTGTCTGGTCTTTTTACCCTGGATTTGATAGGGAAAAAATAATCATATCAAAAATCTGCAAATATTTTTATGAGAGATTGCAGAGAGCATTGTAACAAACTGAAAAGTGAAAGGGCATATCATATATACCTGCCAGGGCAGAAGATAATGGCATATTCAGAAGCCTTGCAAGTGAAAGTACTGGTTCGATCATCAAAGGCATAGCTATAAGCTCTGGGACAAGCTCTCTTGAAGATGGAAGAGTATAAAGACGGTCTGCATGTGGTTGGGTTAGCAAATTGACCGCTGCAACAGTACTGGTCCAACCCAAAGGCCTCACAAGCGCTCTTGCATGCAACAACTCCTCCTCTCTCTTCTTCTTCCTCTCCCATCACTTGAAGCTCCTTCGGACAGCTTATGTTGATATCAGCAACAGATCCTGTAGCGTTACCAGCTCCCACCAGTCCACCACCTGTCGGAGAGCAACTATGGGCAGGTTATACCCATCAACGAGACTGACATCAGAGAAATCTTTGTCATCAGAACCGTGGCCAAGCGTGATCTCGAAAAGTGATGTCGGTGGTGCAGGACCACTACCATCGCATTCCAGCTTCCCGCCACAGTCACAAGTCATACATTTTCCTGCACCGTTAGCATCAAAATTGCAGCCAGTTCTGGCCCATATCCGACCTGACCAGCCTAGGGCTGAGGGAATCCTAACAGACTGCCCCACATCAAGCCTAAACCCGTGGTGGGTAGTGGCTGGGTGCCAGAGCCTGCAAGAGTACCGGGCCAAATAGTAAAGGGACAGTTATTCGTGTTGACGAACGTGGATGCATAAGAAACAGAGAACAGTAGAGAAACATAAACAAGAACAGCCATAGGAACCATTGGTGATCTTCCCATTATCATATAAACGTTTAAGATTTCAGAAATATGGGTTTAGCTGGGAGGTCCTTGGACCAGGGTTTATGCCAAATAAAATGTAGAGGGAGAGAAGGATTCAATGTTGAAGCGGTGAAGTTGCTTTAGAAAGCTTCAAGCCGCAAAACATTTTGAATTAGGGGTTAGCATTACTCTTAGGACACACTGGCCTCTCCGACAAGGCAATCCTTTGCCTTACTTCCCCAACCTCATCCATATTATTCTATTATTATAGAACTAATGAAACCTCTATAAAAAGAAGTAAGAGAATCTTCACTAATTCCTTCTCAAATAAAAATAAATTAAAAAGCTTGATTCAGATCCAGGTTCCTTGACAGTTGAGTTGAATAAGTAACCGATATTATCTAATTTGTATCTTTCCTGGCAAAAAAAGGTATTCTTTCCTGGCAATCAAATTTGTATTTCTTAATTTTTTTTTTTAATACTGACCTCAACAATGAATAGTGAAATTATTTCGTTTATAACTCTAAACAAAAAAATAACAACAGTAAAGAGAAAGATAAAACATTGATTGTTATAATCATTAGCTAATAAGGGAGACATTCTCGTACCGTTGTCTTATCGTAGCGGCCGAGTCAACATTTGATACTTTGCCAACTTCTTCGGAAAAGAATCTTCCACGATCCCAGGAAGCCATCGAAATACCTAGACATCTACCTTTCTGTCAGCTAAAATATTGCATTAAATCCACGTTGAAAGAAAACAATTTGAATCAACATTACACATTCTCACTTCTACCTATGAAGCAAACCATTGAGAATTTTTACAAATCCCTCTATGTTCAATCTTCAAGTTGCTGCAAACCTAGAAATTATTCAACGACTACATGGGCTCTTCTTATTTATGAGCTAATACAGATCATCTTTGTATATACTTAAGAGTAGGTGGTTTTGTAGACTATGGCCTAGGACTACAACAAACAGTTAGTAAACGAGGGTTTGTAAGTAGGCTATGACTTACCAAGCCTGCGATTTAGGTGGGAGTTACGTAAGACCTCAGATTCCATCCGGGGCAGATACTATAAACAAGTTGTCTTCATCAGAAACTTTACATCTAAAAAGATTGTACCTGGTCATAGATATTGGAAAAATATCAGAACCTCAGATATAGCCACATCAGAAGAAGCGAACAAAAGTCTATATTCATCACGACAAAGTTACATGGCAGAAGATAAGAAACATGTAGTTAAAGAGCAAGGCAGGTACAGGTACAGTAGCAGAGCTCATAAGTAAATAAAAAACGAAGGATAACAATTCTGTAAACATCATATCACATAATTACCATGTTTAGCTGATACGTTTGAAAACAGTTGGCCGACCTCATCCTCGTTAGGTAGTTCATACTTATTCAATGCCCTCATTCCTCTCAGAGTTATGGAGCATCATCTTATGTCGCCAATGAATAAGCAAACCATGTTTTTTTCTGCTGAGCACCAACACAAGAGGACCTGCAAAGCAAGGTTTAAACTTCCAAAAGTTAGACTTACGCCTTTGATAAAGAAAATTCAAACAGTCAAAGCACAATTATACACTCCTGAATTGCAACATTTGAAACCTGCACAAAAACACAAACAGAAAACATTTTCAGAATCTCAAGCACACATCCATCAAAGAAAAGGAAGTTGAATAGAACACATAATTTGTTAGAATAAGGTTTCTATCAGAACAGATTAAGGGGATTTTTCTACAGGATAACAAACCAGAAACTATCCTTTATCTTGAGGAACCTATTGCTGCATTGGTTAGCAATGTAAAAAATCCTGTAGCACCACACTTACAGAAATCACCCATGGTGTGTCAGTCTCTGTGTAATGGTAGGACCCTAAAAACCGATGGTAGCCAAAACAAGATACATAGCTGTATACAAGCCTGCCTATATATATCGACCAATCACATGAAAAACCCAAAGGCATACAAGAAGAGATATCAAACATCACCAAGAAGAAGAAGCAAGTTCGTTATTCTATTTCACCTAAATGCAATAGCAGTAAGATCCATAATAGAGCAGTAGAATTATAAAGTCTCTCCTACATAAGTACTACATAAAGTTCAACAATACTAAGATAGAGCTCTTTTAAAGTTGCAAGGATTCCTAGACCCCTGCTAGAGCAATAGCACAATGTCTCTTATCCATAGTTGTTCAAAAGAAAAGCGAAAAGGAAGTTATTCTACGTGAGATAAAGAGCCTCTCAGTCTCAGGAATTCAGGAGATCGACATGGATCTAACTCAACTCCATTCCATCTCCAGCTGGGCTGCAGATTGGGTTCACAGCCCCGGGAAAGACCTCTCAAAAGGAGAAGCATGGAACTGGGCATCACGACGACGACGCTTAAATGAACAGCTCTCAGAAGGATGACTCTCAGCGTCAAGCTTCCTCGCGGACCCCTTTAACCGCCTGCTCCTCAACTGGTGAGAGAGGGAAAATCCGCCACTGGCTCGGCACATGGAGCTATGGTTATCATAGAGAATCCTCTGGTTACAGTTCTTGTCGCAGACATGAGTCAGTCCAGTTAGTTTGCAGCGGTACATATTCCCACAACCATTTTCATTCTCACATTTCCAATCACATTTGTGACACTGGATGGGTCCATCGCAATCGCGACCCAGAATTGCAGACAAGTAAATAACATTAGCAGAGCTAACCTAGTAGATTTTCCAAATACCTCCATCTTTTTGATCTACGAAAATCCTCCACACAACCTTTATACTCTGCAGAACCCAAGAAAGCCGAAGACACCATCAATATCATCACAGAGACACGTAGATCACTCCACATTTTAGCTAATCATTTCTTCACAACCTCTTTAAGATCACATGAAATTTCATACAAGAAGA